>QNTS01018505.1:0-13743 GCA_003317085.1 Hucho hucho
ACATGTCTGTACTGTACTCTCCAAGAGTATATAACACTACATGTCTGTACTGTACTCTCCAAGAGTATATAACACTACATGCCTGTACTGTACTCTCCAAGAGTATATAACACTACATGCCTGTACTGTACTCTCCAAGAGTATATAACACTACATGCCTGTACTGTACTCTCCAAGAGTATATAACACTACATGTCTGTACTGTACTCTCCAAGAGTATTTAACACTACATGCCTGTACTGTACTCTCCAAGAGTATATAACACTACATGCCTGTACTGTACTCTCCAAGAGTATATAACACTACATTTCTGTACTGTACTCTCCAAGAGTATATAACACTACATTTCTGTACTGTACTCTCCAAGAGTATATAACACTACATGTCTGTACTGTACTCTCCAAGAGTATATAACACTACATGTCTGTACTGTACTCTCCAAGAGTATATAACACTACATTTCTGTACTGTACTCTCCAAGAGTATATAACACTACATGTCTGTACTGTACTCTCCAAGAGTATATAACACTACATGCCTGTACTGTACTCTCCAAGAGTATATAACACTACATGCCTGTACTGTACTCTCCAAGAGTACATAACACTACATGCCTGTAATGTACTCTCCCTGAGTGTATTGAGTGCTGCTGGGACAATTACGACATTGCCTGATTGATTGGTTGATGATACTCACGTGTGCAGGCCATAGTGGGTGGGTCTCTCTCAGCTCTGTAGAAAGCCTTCTCACAGTGGCAGACAGCAGCCCCCTCGGCGTAGCTGAAACTGTGAGGGGGACACTTGGAACACTTGATGTTCCCTGTAAATGCCTTGTAGAAGCCTGGTCGACATGCTGATGAGAAAAAGAGAGATATATGGCTTTATACATGTATATGTCAGGATCACAGACAGATACATGGTTATACATGTCAGGATAACAGACACAGAGATATGGTTATACTTGTCAGGATCACAGACAGATACATGGTTATACTTGTCAGGATCACAGACACAGAGATATGGTTATACATGTCAGGATAACAGACACAGAGATATGGTTATACTGTATATTGCAGGATAACAGACACAGAGATATGGTTATACTGTATATGGCAGGATAACAGACACAGATATATGATTATACTGTATATGGCAGGATAACAGACACAGATATGATTATACCGTATATGGCAGGATAACAGAAACAGAGATATGGTTATACTGTATATGGCCTGTTTGGCTCTGTCCGGGGGTATCGTCGGACGGGGCCAGTGTCTCCCGACCCCTCCTGTCTCAGCCTCCAGTATTTATGCTGCAGTAGTTTATGTGTCGGGGGGCTAGGGTCCGTCTGTTATATCTGGAGTTTTTCTCCTCTCTTATCCGGTGTCCTGTGTGAATTTAAGTATGCTCTCTCTAATTATCTCTCTTTTTCTCTATCTCTCTCTCGGAGGACATGAGCATTAGGACCATTCCTCAAGGCCTACCTGGCCTGATGACTCCTTGATGTCCCCAGTCCACCTGGCCGTGCTGCTTCTCCAGTTTCAACTGTTCTGCCTGTTCTATGAACATTTTAAAATCTTGTCCATATTCTGTTTTAATCTCCACCCGGCACAGCCAGAAGAGGACTGGCCACCCCTCACAGCCTGGTTCCTCTCTAGGTTTCTTCCTAGGTTCTGGCCTTTCTAGTGAGTTTTTCCTACTGTATATGGCAGGATAACAGACACAGAGATAGCAAATTCACAAAAGAGAAAGAGAGATGACATCAAATGGCAGGACATCTGTCAGACACAGTCAATGGACAATGGCTTAGACAAGCAAACACAATCTGTTGACCTGATGAAATTAATCTCTACTGATTTATATCCAGAAAGACTAAGAAAATTAAGTACATTGAAAGCAGTAATGAGAAAAAAGCTCCCTCTATTCTCTCCCTTTCTTCTCCTACACTCTGTCCTCCCTCTCTCCCTGCAGTCTGCTCCTAAAGCCTGTATGCCTCAGGGACAAATGGCCTTTCAAATCCCTCTCAGCCTTTAACCGATGGTACCGCACGCACGCGCGCACACGCACACGCACACACACACACACACACACACACACACACACAAACTCCATCCCCGGGTACGCAGTCAGAGGAGAATTCCACTTCTGGGGTTGTCAGAGTGCCCATCGATTTAACAAGGTAACACAGGCTGAGCCATCTGAGGGCTTCACCTTGAAGTACTGAGGGCCTTGATGTGTGTGCGTGTGTGTTGCGCGTGTGCGTGTGGATGAAGTCTTTCCATTTCTCCCTCTGATAAATTAACCTACAGGAGCCTTGAAACCACACCCACGCAGATCAAACGGGATTAATTAGGACATGACACACACACACAATGCAGAAGCCCCTTCCACCAACACAGACATAGCTGCAGTATCAATATGATGAGTGACACCCCCTGCAGCGGTCCAAGATTGGCTGTGCCATTAACCTCTGATAGTACATGGCTTTATACATGGCCTTGATTCACACACTGTCACTCAGTTATTCCCCCAGCAGAACTGTTTTAAACTGTCAACTAATGACACTTCTGTCTGACCCTCACACAGCTGAGGGAAGAGACACACACACACGAACACGCACGCACACACACACGCACACATAGGCCAAGGCCACCTGCTAAAACGGACTCACCAATAAAACAACAACAACAACACACATACTAACACCTTGCAGCCGGCTGCATTAGAATGAGCTCTCCATAATTGAAAAGACTGCTAAATGCACACAAGAGGTATTTGATTAACCACATAACCAAATGTAAATATTTGTATAAGCCTAACGAGATTCAACAACTGAAATGGAATAATATGTCCCTGAACAAAGGGGGGGTCAAAATCAAAAGTAACAGTCAGTATCTGGAGTGGCCACCAGCTGCATTAAGAACTGCAGTGCATCTGCTTCTCATGGACTGCACCAGATTAGCCAGTTCTTGCTGTGGGATGTTACCCCACTCTTCCACCAAGGCACCTGCAAGTTCCCGGACATTTCTGGGGGGAATGGCCCTAGCCCTCACCCTCCGATCCAACAGGTCCCAGACGTGCTCAATGGGATTGAGATCCGGGCTCTTCGCTGGCCATGGCAGAACACTGACATTCCTGTCTTGCAGGAAATCATGCACAGAATGAGCAGTATGGCTGGTGGCATTGTCATGCTGGAGGGTCATGTCAGGATGAGCCTGCAGGAAGGGTACCACGAGGGAGGAGGATGTCTTCCCTGTAACGCACAGCGTTAAGATTGCCTGCAATGACAACAAGCTCAGTCCGATGATGCGGTGACACCACCCCAGACCATGACGGACCCACCACCTCCAAATCGATCCCGCTCCAGAGTACAGGCCTCGGTGTAACGCTCATTCCTTCGACGATAAACGTGAATTAGACCATCACCCCTGGTAGGACAAAACCGCGACTCGTCAGTGAAGAGCACTGATGGAGGGATTGTGCGTTCCTGGTGTAACTCAGGCAGTTGTTGTTGCCATCCTGTACCTGTCCCGCAGGTGTGATGTTCGGATGTACTGATCCTGTGCAGGTGTTGTTACACGTGGTCTGCCACTGCGAGGACGATCAGCTGTCTGTCCTGTCTCCCTGTAGCGCTGTCTTAGGCGTCTCACAGTACGGACTTTGCAATTTATTGCCCTGGCCACATCTGCAGTCCTCATGCCTCCTTGCAGCATGCTTAAGGCACGTTCACGCAGATGAGCAGGGACCCTGGGCATCTTTGTTTTGGTGTTTTCAGAGTCAGTAGAAAGGCCTCTTTAGTGTCCTAAGTTTTCATAACTGTGACCTTAATTGCCCACTGTCTGTAAGCTGTTAACGACCGTTCCGCAGGTGCATGTTCATTAATTGTTTATGGTTCATTGAACAAGCATGGGAAACAGTGTTTAAACGCTTTACAATGAATATCTGTGAAGTTTTTGGGATTTTACGAATTATCTTTGCTGAGTTTACAATACAAGACAGCTATCAACACAAAGTAATGACTGCTATTGAAATGAAAGTTTACATGGATGAATAATGTCTGTTCCATCGTGGCAAGACTATTTCCTAGGCTCTGTTGTTGTTGATGTGGTAACACTGATTATATCAGACCAGAAAGAAACACAAAACCCTGCATCAACCCTGACTCTGAGAGACAGAGAAAGAGAGAGAGATAGTAAAGGTAGAGAGACAGAGTGTGCAAATGCAAGTGTGTGTGTGTGTGCATGCACGGTTTGTGTGTGCTGGACAGCATGGGCAGAGAGGGGGGCGCTTTAAGTGAGGATCATACCCTAAACCGTGAGCCCGGGGGCTCAGCTGAATCTGGGCCTGCTTCCCAAGGTTAACGAGCTCTGGAAGTCATCCACCACAACCACCACACAACCAAGATAGACCTACAGAACCTCTGAGGCTGGGCTCTGGGCCCTGGATGAACTGACCGACTGGGTTCTCCACCAACTGGACCAGAACTGGCAAGAGCAGCATGACAGCTCTGCCATAGCCCAGAACAGATGTGCAGTGAGTGTGTGTATATGTGTTTGTGGGAGTGTGTGTGAGTATATATGTGTTTGTGGGAGTGTGTCTGTCTATATGTGTTTGTGTGTGTGTGTGTATGTGTTTGTGGGTGTGTGTTTGTATCTTTGTGCTCTCAGCACGGTGGGCGATGGATCTCTTGTGGACTTCTCGTGGCGGCGAAGAGCAGCGATTCCAAGAGGAGCACAATTCTGCAGCATTTACTAGCAGAACCACATCAACAAATGTTGCAGAATAGTTCAGCTCTTGAAATCATAGAAAGTGTGAAGAGATGCAGGCAGGGGACGAACTATCACGGAGGTGGGATGTATCTGGATAGCATTGTGTGTGTGTGTGTGTGTGTGTGTGTGTGTGTGTGTGAGACGTGGTAAGGATGACATAATGTGGAGCTGAGATGTGGTAGAGTTGCATATGGAGAATGATCTTTTTCCACAAAAAGCAGTTATCTACTTTCCCTAATGGAAAAACTCTTCCTCCATATTGCTTTTCTCTGGGCAGAGGGAAAACAGGTCTAGTCTCACTAGCCGTGTGTAGCTGTGCGTACACATGCCATTCATATTACTACTACACAACAGTGCCATCACATTCCCCATCCCGCTCTACATAGATTATATTACTACTACACAACAGTGCCATCACATTCCCCATCCCGCTCTACATAGATTATATTACTACTACACAACAGTGCCATCACATTCCCCATCCCGCTCTACATAGATTAGAGCATCTGTCATCCCCTTAGAGGAAACGTAGCCTACAGTGTATTAGATGCCGTTATATATAGATGCCGTTAGATGTTACTATACAATACATATACACAAGCGCCGCCATTGGAGTGATGAATCACGCTTCACCAGCTGGCAGTCCGACGGACTAATCTGGGTTTGGCGGATGCCAGGTGAACTCTACGTGCCTGAATGCATAGTGCCAACTGTAAAGTTTGGTGGAGGAGGAAAAATGGTATAGGGTTGTTTTTCATGGTTCAGGCTAGGCCCCTCAATTCCAGTGAAGGGAAATCTTATCGCTACAGCATACAATGACACTCTACACGATTCTGTGATTTCAACTTCGTGGCAACAGTTTGGGGAAGGCCCTTTCCTGTTACAGCATGACAATGCCTCCGTGCAAAAAGCGAGGTCCATACAGAAAGGGTTTGTCGAGATTACGAGCCAGGCCTAATTGCCCATCAGTGCCTGACCTCACTAATGCTCGTGGCTGAATGGAAGCATGTAACTGCAGCAATGTTCCAACATCTATTGGAAATCCTTCACAGAAGATTGGAGGCTGTTATAAGAGCAAAAGGGGGACCAACTCCATATTAATGCCCATGACCTTGGAATGAGAAGTTTGACGAGCAGGTGTCCACATACTTCTGGTCATGTGGTGCATTATTATATTGATTATAATAATGTCCAACGTTATTTTCCACGTTGGACATAGAAGAGCCAAGAAGAGTTATCCTATTAAATTAAAGTACTAACATTACAATAACAACAAAACAACACACACTTTCCCTAGATACAGTACATGTACGGTTACCCATCCATTCCTGTTCGATCTGTGAAGGGGAGGGAACAAGAGCAGAGGGCAGAGGGGATTAGGAAATATCTCTCCAAGAATGAGATGCGACTTCGACTTCGACTCATCTGCCTTGGGCTTTTTCTGTAATTCCGACCCAATTTTGGGTTATTCAAGAGGAGACGTCGGCGTTACAGAGGCAAGAGAGGGGTGTCCTGGCAAGATTAGGGTGAAGGGAAAACCGGACACCACTTCCCTCCATTCTATTGGCCAAGAATCATTTTCAGTCACTTGATAATAAGATTGATTACCTCCAATTGCTG
The DNA here is from genome assembly GCA_003317085.1 of Hucho hucho. Lineage (NCBI taxonomy): Eukaryota > Metazoa > Chordata > Actinopteri > Salmoniformes > Salmonidae > Hucho > Hucho hucho. The sequence continues at coordinate 6,389 of QNTS01018505.1, forward strand.
ATTTTCTACCAAAGGGACTCTCTTAACTGCAATATTCTATGCTTTTCTGAAACATGGCTTTCAGATAAGATACCCCCATGGTTATCCAACTCGATGGATTCTCCATTCACTGAGCGAACAGGACAGTGGCGTCAGGGAAATCAAGAGGGGTAGAGGTTTTCCTCTTCATCAACAACAAACGGTGTGCTGACTCGAGCGCAGTGGAAGTAGACCCTTTGTTCACCTGTGTTGGAATACCTGATGGTCAAATCCCGACCCATCTACCTCACGAGGGAGTTTTCAGATGTTATCGTGACTGTTGTATACTGCACATTCCACCTCAGGACAAGAAAAATAACACCCGGAGGCTGCTTTCCTTGTTGCCGACGATTTTAATACAGCATCATTAAGACAACTGATGCCTAACTCCCATCAACACGTCACCAATATTACTCTACCCACAAGCAAGCATACAAGGCCCTCTGTCGTCCCCCATTCGGCAAATCAGAACATAACTCCGTACTATTTCTTCCTGTTTACATGCAGAAGCTCGAACAGTACCCGTGACTCGCTCCAGTGAGAAATGGTCATCAGAATCAGACATTATGCTACAGGAGCTTTGATAGTGCTGATTGGAATATTATGTTCCGAGACAAACCACCTCGGTCTCCGGCTTCATTAGGAAATGCAACGGTGACGTTGTCCCCACAGTGAAGGATCTATACTTCTCCAATCAAAAGCCCTAGATTAACACTGAGGCTACGACCTCCACAGAGTCATCAAACGAGCAAAAGGACAATATGTGACTTGTTTCAGGAAATTAGGCGTATGTCGCGTGCCACTACTTCACAGGAGCGCCGTTAAAATGTAAACTATTTTTTTTTTTATATTATTTTCTGGAACATGTGAACTTTCATGTGCCTTAATAACAAACTAGTATGCCATCTGTAAATACGAATAAAATTGTTAAATTACGAGCCTAGTTGGTTAAGCCGAGGAAAAAGTCAGCAACCTTCCAGCTAGCCATGATTGGCTGAGATAATGAGTGGGCTGGACATGTCGAGAGATGAGTTCGGATTGATCTGCCATGTAGCACACTTCTGTCTATAATATTAGCTGGTCAGTATGTCTCTGGTAATCCTTTCTACTGTGGCTTTTTTGAAGGATAGTAGTAGACGTAGTAGAACTGCATAAGTGTTTCTCTACACTTTCTGGAGGACCAAGTTTTGAAATCAGTGGAATTAGAGTATGATAGCTAAGGAAATTGAGAAAAGTCTGGCGTTTGATTGCAAATATGCAGACGGAGTCGAAAAGAGAACACACAGAAGGCTGTTGTATAAAACACCTGTCTCTGGAGTACATCTTCAAACTAAGGGCAACCATGGCATCCGTGACAGAGGGAGAAGTGTCCATCCATGTATACGGGTAAGAGAGTCTAGCAAGCTATAATTTTCAGATATTACACATTTTTAATTTTGTCAGAAAATTGTTTCCATTTCAAGTTAAAGTGTACTGTAACGTAACGTTACGTGTATGATCTGTGTAGTAATATTATTTGTATCTGAGAGCCATTTCCATTGCTAGTTATAGCCTAATGGTTGGTTAGCTACCTGCAGAGTCATGCAGGGTAGTAACGTTATGAGTTGGGATTATGGTTCATTGTTTAGCTAGCTAGCTACATGTCTAAACAAAATAATCTTTTATGATGTCACTGCGACAACTGTCGATAGACGTCGTAGCTGGTTAATTTGTTCTGGCTATCTACTCCAATTTCAGAGCACTCTCGTCTGAGTGTGCCAGAGAGCAGAATAACTGACGAATTTACGAACGCTCAACACCCATTGAATATGGCCGGTGTCAGCAAAATTATTCAATTGTTGCCAACAGCACAGTTGCAGTCACCAACGCTCTGGATAACATAAAAACAGCGTAACCAGCTCTGCGAGGGCGAGTAAAATAGAGTGAGCTGATCTCTCATTTGTGTCTGGAAGTAGCTACCAACCTCCTGTACTCCCTGTTCATCCACGACTGCGGACACGCACGACTCCAACACACCATCATCAAGTTTGCTGACGACATAACGGTGGTAGGCTTGATCACTGACAACTATGAGATAGTCTACAGGGAGGAGGTCAGTGACCAGGCAGTGTGGTGCCGGGACAACAACCTCTCCCTCAACTTCAGTAAGACCAAGGAGCTGATGGTAAACTACAGAAAACGGTGGGGCAAGTACACCCCCATCCACATCGACGGGGCTGCAGTGGAGCGGTCGAGAGCTTCAAGTTCCTCTGTGTCCAAATCACTAAGGACTTAAAATGGTCCACACACACGCGCAGTCGTGAAGAAGCCATAGACTGTTCTTTCTGCTTCCGGTACCGGTGCATCAAGTCTGACACCAAAAGGCTCCTGTACAGCTTCTATCTCCAAGCCATAAAACTGCTAAATAGCTAACAAAATGGCTAAACGGAGTATCTGAGTTGACCCTTTTAGTTTTGCACGGTCTCTACGCACAATCCAACACACACACACACACACACACACACACACACACACACACACACACACACATGAATGAGCCAATTAAGTCTTCCCCTGGCTCACCTTACAGCTGGTTATGGCAGAGGTCACGCACACACACACTCACTCACTTAATTTCCTCACACACACATGCAGTTGAAGTCGGAAGTTTACAGACACTTAGGTTGGTCATTAAAACTCGTTTTTCAACCACTCCACAAATTTCTGGTTAACAAACTATAGTTTTGGCAAGTTGGTTAGGACATCTACTTTGTGCAGGACACAAGTCATTTTTCCAACAATTGTTTACAGACAGATTATTTTATTTATAATTCACTGTATCACAATTCCAGTGGGTCAGAAGTTTATATTCATTAAGTTGACTGTGCCTTTAAACAGCTTGAAAAATTCCAGATGATGTCATGGCTTTAGAAGCTTCTGATAGGCTAATTGACATCATTTGAGTCAATTGGAGGTGTACCTGTGGATGTATTTCAAGGCCTACCTTCACACTCAGTGCCTCTTTGCTTGACATCATGGAAAAATCTAATGAAATCAGCCAAGACCTCAGAAAAGAAATTGTAGACCTCCACAAGTCTGGTTCATCCTTGGGAGCAATTTCCAAACGCCTGAAGGTACCACGTTCATCTGTACAAACAATAGTACGCAAGTATAAATACCATGGGGCCACGCAGCCGTCATACCGCTCAGGAAGGAGACGCGTTCTGTCTCCTAGAGATGAATGCACTTTGGTGCGAAAAGTGCAAATCAATCCCAGAACAACAGCAAAGAACCATGTGAAGATACTGGAGGAAACAAGTACAAAAGTGTCTATATCCACAGTAAAACGAGTCCTATATTGACATAACCTGCAAGGCCACTCAGCAAGGAAGAAGCCACTGCTCCAAAACCGCCATAAAAAATCCAGACTACGGTTTGCAACTGCACATGGGGACAAACATCGTACTTTTTGGGTGAGGCTTGCAAGCCGAAGAACACCATCCCAACCGTGAAGCACGGGGGTGGCAGCATCATGTTGTGGGGGTGCTTTGCTGCAGGAGGGACTGGTGCACTTCACAAAATAGATGGCATCTATTTATATTGAATATATTGAAGCAACATCTCAAGACATCAGTCAGGAAGTTAAAGCTTGGTCGCAAATGGGTCTTCCAAATGGACAATGACCCCAAGCATACTTCCAAAGTTGTGGCAAAATGGCTTAAGGACAACAAAGTCAAGGTATTGGAGTGGTCTGACCTCAATCCTATAGAACATTTGTGGGCAGAACTGAAAAAGTGTGTGCGAGCAAGGAGGCCTACAAACCTGACTCAGTTACACCAGCTCTGTCAGGAGGAATGGGCCAAAATTCACCCAAATTATTGTGGGAAGCTTGTGGAAGGCTACCCGAAACGTTTGACCCAAGTTAAACAATTTAAAGGCAATGCTACCAAATACTAATTGAGTGTATGTCAACTTCTGACCCACTGGGAATGTGATGAAAGAAATAAAAGCTGAAAGAAATCATTCTCTCTACTATTATTCTGACATTTCACATTCTTAAAATCAAGTGGTGATCCTAACTGACATAAGACAGGGAATTTTTACTAGGATTAAATGTCAGGAATTGTGAAAAACTGAGTTTAAATGTACTTGGCTAAGGTGTATGTAAACTTCCGACTTCAACTGTATAACATGCACACACATTTATACTGACTACGCACTCACATACAATTATCATATAGTCTGTTGCTACTCTGTTTATCATATATCCTGATGCCTAGTCAACTTACCCCTATATATATATCACTCCATTTTCCCTGCACCTTGTAAATATGGTATTGGAACAGCACCTGCTATTTTTATTTTAAATGTTTATTTCTTGTGTTTTTGTTCTACCGCATGTTATTTTTAGTACTACACTGATATTGAGTACTGCACTGTTGGATTTAGAGCTCGCAAGAAAGGCATTTCACTGTACTACAAACATCCTCTCTAGCTACACCCAAGTTCCTCACCATCCTAGTGGTGTTATATAGCTCTGCTGAGACTGAGAGGAGTCTATCTCTCAGATACCATAGAAAAATGATATCATAGATCCTCAGATCTTCATTAAGATAGCAGAAGGGTTCATTTGTGTTACAGTGAGTGAGAGATGTCAGCTGCGATTACATGAGGCTGAGTCCTCTCCTCTCCTCTTCTCTCTTCCCCCTCCTCACATGCCTCTGCTCTGTCTGTTGTGTTTACATCTTGACATTTGAGAGATCTCTCTCTGAGCCGTGTTTCTCCCCCGTGCCTCCCCCTTCACCTTGATGTTCCTGATCTAATCTCAGCTATTACAACCCAGATCTCAATCTCTACGTGGCATTTAGCATCAACACGACCTACCGTTCGCTGCACAACACACACGTTTACTGTGTGTGTGTGAGTAGCGGGGTTAAGCTGGCTGTAGCTACCGTAGCTTAGCCTTGCAGGTGAAGTCACCTTGTCTGAGACCTGAAGTTACTGACACACCTGAAGCTGAGTTTTAAATAGAGCTGACGGTTGATTGTACAGTGTGAAGTGCTGTATCCAAAAATCTCTAAGGTCAAACATGGAGAGTGTTAGATAGGAGGACAGGGGAAAAGAGAGATAAAGGGAGAAAGACAGACAATAGGGGAGGAGACAGTAAAGAGACAAAGAGAGAGACAGGGAAATATAGAGAGACCAGTCTCTACAATACAGTCCAGGCAGTGTTAGCTCCGTCCACCCCAAGAGTAATATCTCATTGACATTATCGCAGGCTGAGATCCGACAACACTGTGGTTTTATGTACCTTTCAGAGGTCAGCGCAACTCGCTACTCCGTAGAGAAATGTTTATCGCTGGGGAGAAACAGTCTTTGGCCAAATGAACTAACAGAGTAGTAAACCTATCAGCAGACATCCTTTACAGCAGAGAGTCCCAGGGAGAGAGAGAGACCCAGAGAGAGAGGCAGAGAAAGAGAGTCCGACAGAGAGATGAACCTGGAGAAGAGTCCCCTAAACAAGCTGGTCCTGGGGCTCTGTTCACAAACACAAACAGACCCACAGAGCCCCAGGACAGTAACACAATTAGACCCAACCAAATCATGAGAAAACAAAAAGATAATTATTTGACACATTGGAAAGAATTAACAAAAAACTGAGCAAACTAGAATGCTATTTGGCCCTAAACAGAGAGTACACAGTGGCAGAATACCTGACCACTGTGACTGACCCAAACTTAAGGAAAGCTTTGACTATGTATAGACTAAGTGAGCATAGCCTTGCTATTGAGAAAGCCCACTGTAGGCAGAAGACAGGCTATGTGCACACTGCCCACAAAATGAGGTGGAAAATGAGCTGCACTTCCTAACCTCCTGCCAAATATATGACCATATTAGAGACACATATTTCCCTCAGATTACACAGATCCACAAAGAATTTGAAAACAACCCTGATTTTGATAAACTCACATATCTACTGGGTGAAATAACACAGTGTGCAAACACAGCAGCAAGATGTATGACCTGTTGCCACAAGAAAAGGGAAACCAGTGAAGAACAAACACCATTGTAAATACAACCCATATTTATGTTTATTTATTTTCTCTTTTGTAATTAAACTATTTGCACATTGTTACAACACTGTATATATACATAACATGACATTTGTAATGTCTTTATTATTTTGGAACTTCTGTGAATGTAATGTTTACTGTTCATTTTTATTGTTTATTTAACTACCTCACTTGCTTTGGCAAGGTTAACATACAGTTGAAGTCGGAAGTTTACATACATCTTAGCCAAATACATTTAAACTCAGTTTTTCACAATTCCTGACATTTAATCCTAGTAAGAATTCCCTGTCTTAGGTCAGTTAGGATCACCACTTGATTTTAAGAATGTGAAATGTCAGAATAATAGTAGAGAGAATTATTTCTTTCAGCTTTTATTTCTTTCATCACATTCCCAGTGGGTCAGAAGTTTACATACACTCAATTAGTATTTGGTAGCATTGCCTTTAAATTGTTTAACTTGGGTCAAACGTTTCGGGTAGCCTTCCACAAGCTTCCCACAATAAGTTGGGTGAATTTTGGCCCATTCCTCCTGACAGAGCTGGTGTTACTGAGTCAGGTTTGTAGGCCGCCTTGCTCGCACACGCTTTTTCAGTTCTGCCCACAAATGTTCTATAGGATTGAGGTCAGGGCTTTGTGATGGCCACTCCAATACCTTGACTTTGTTGTCCATTTGGAAGACCCTTGAGATGTTGCTTCCTGCAGCAAAGCACCCCCACAACATTATGTTGCCACCCTCATGCTTCAGGGTTGGGATGGTGTTATTTGGCTTGAAAGCCTCCCCCTTTTTCCTCCAAACATAACGGTGGTCATTATGCCCAAACAGTTATATTTTTGTTTCATCAGCGCATCAAAAAGTACCATCTTTGTCCCCATGTGCAGTTGCAAACCGTAGTCTGGATTTTTTATGGCGGTTTTGGAGCAGTTGCTTCTTCCTTGCTGAGCGGCCTTTCCCGTTATGTCGATATAGGACTCGTTTTACTGTGGATATAGATACTTTTGTACCTGTTTCCTCCAGCATCTTCACAAGGTAATTTGTTGTTGTTCTGGGATTGATTTGCACTTTTCGCACCAAAGTACGTTCATCTCTAGGAGACAGACACTCCTTCCTGAGTGGTATGATGGCTGCGTGGTCCCATGGTGTTTATACTTGCGTACTATTATTTGTACAGATGAACGTGGCACCTTCAGGCGTTTGGAAATTGCTCCCAAGGATGAACCAGAGGTGTGGAGGTCTACAATTTTTTTTCTGAGGTCTTGGCTGATTTCATTTGATTTTCCCATGAT
>QNTS01018606.1:0-13688 GCA_003317085.1 Hucho hucho
AATTCCTCAACAACTACCTAATACACACAAATCTAAAGGGATGGAATAAGAATATGTACATATAAATATATGGATGAGCGATGACCGAGCTGCATAGGCAAGCTGCAATAGATGGTATAAAATACAGTATATAAATATGAGATGAGTAATGTACGATATGAAAACATTACTAAAGTGGCATTATTTAAAGTATTTAAAGTGACTTAAATGACATCAATAAAGACAATCTAACCCACATAATACAGGATTTCGCGACATTCTTTTGTGATTTCTGCGGCCAAAAATGTGAATTTTCTGAAATTCTGCGATACATTTTGCTATGTTTTTGTTTTCTCACGTTAATTTCATATAAAGCAATAAAAGGTCATATTTGCTCAGTTTTAGGACGATTTTAAGCTGAATACATAATACAAAAACAATTAGAAACATTTAAAGTGCTCAAATGTTCCTGAACAAACATCTATTTTTCTAAACAGAAAAGGGGTGGAAGCTAGCCCATAATCTGTAGGTAATAAAAAATATTAAAATAGGACACAAGAAACACCTGGGGTCCAATCTGCAATTAAAACATATTATATCTGGAAGTTCATCTTCCATGAAAACAATTAGAGACAACGTGCTTTTTTGAACACAAACAGCTCTTCATCTGAACATAACGAGAGGTGGGGGGTGACCAAGGGCCTAGCTCATCTAGGCCTATATCTCAATGTAATCATCCATTTCATCCTCCCTATCCTCCCCCATATCAATTGCTCCAATGCGGAGTTGTTGGTTGTGGTACATGAAGACCAAGACTCGTAGGTTGTTGTTAGAGGTTGATCGTTTACGGCTGGACAACACAAGCTTGTAGATACTGTTGCTTTTCTCAGCATCAGCTGAGTCTGAGACTGCATCTTTGTAGCGTTTGGCCAGGGTGCTCAGCACAGGAAGTCTACCCTCCCAGAAGATATCCAAATCTACAACCCCACTCACTGTGGCTCTCAGTGCTGCTGGTCCTACATTGGTCAAGTAGGCATCCAGTTCATCTCTCAGTACCTTACTGAAGCCTGGAATAGCCTTGTAGCTGGACACTCTGTCAACCATAAACGCAATGTGACGTGGATCAAACACCCTAACTTCTTGGAGTAACTCCATGGCAGGCTGTCCATCTGACATGTACTTTGCGTTTTTCCCTCTGCATTGCTGTATGCCTCTTCAACAGTGTTCAAGATTTTTGTTTTCACAGCAAAGGGCAAGTCGCCAACTGCGTTAAAAGTAGTGCAAACAAGCCTCATACTGTAGTTCCTTGTTGGCTGCAATATTCATCTGCAAGTCCTCTAAATAGTGAAAGATCTTTTGTTGTTACGGGGCGTCTGCTCTGGAAGATGTCGAGAAGCTGCAGGATGACTTTGCACTTGTCTGTCTGCCTTGATGTTCAGCTGAATCTGCAGCGACTGAACCAGCTTGTGGTCTTGCAGAATCTCGTGGAGTTTCTCTAGACTGTGGTGCATGTTGGCCACACACCTTTGAATGACACGGAATAGAAAAGAGGAACATAGGAAATATGACTTATACTCACTGTGAAATGTCATCACGGCTTACACAGCATAATTACAATGATATAAATGACAATGACTTATTGTAGAATGCATGTAGATTTAAATCATACCTGTATTTCCATCTCTATTTGTGTTTATTTTATTGAACCTTTATTTAACCAGGCAAGTCAGTTTAGAACAAATTCTTATTTATTTATTTACAATGACCAAAAGGCAAAAGGCCTCCTGCGGGGACGGGGGATTAAAAATACAAATAAATTAAATAAAAATATAGAACAAAACACACATCACGACAATAGAGACAACAGTACATAAGGAGAGATCTAAGACAACAACACAGCATGGACCTCTGAGGCCAAACTGCTCTGGGTGGTACTGCACTGCTGAGCACCATGAGTTCCAGCGTGTTGCACATGGATTGGGAGCCATAGTCGCTCTCTTCCGTCATGCCAGTTTGGTGGCGAGGAAGGTAAGGTATCTTCTTTTGCGTGCCCCTGCCTGGTAAAACATATGCGAGAAAACTTAACAATAATGTGTTCAACTGATCAAAATGTTTGTCGAAAGCACTCCGTATCAGATTCATGATGTGAGCCATGCATGTTATGTGCAGGGAGTTGTGGAACAATGACTGAAGTGCAGCTTTGTAGTCTTTCTTCATGTATGCAGCATTGTCTGTGTCAAAGACAAAGATGTCATCATTGGAGATATTGTAGTCTTGTAGACATTTCACCACCGTCATGGAAACTGTTGAATGGTTGCACTACTCCAGAAACACTGTCTCTACGAGGTAGGCAATAATTCTCTCCGAGGTATCCTTTTCAAGTGGTGCGATGAGGATGTTTAGCACACATCTTCCTTCAACATCTGGAGTTTCATCAAAGATGACTGCCACTGGCTTCCCTGCATGATGTTGCTTGAGTTCTTCCTTCACCTTCAGGTAGACATCTCCCAAGTACTTTTCCTGTAGCTGGTGGTATCCAGGGACGGCACCTCCATTGATGACTTTCTCCTTCAGAAACTGCCTCATTGAGGGGTGATCCCTTTTGGAAAGGGGCATGTTGACTGCTGTGCAAGTGTGTACCCAATCTTCACAAATCTGAAAAGTAACAGTTGCACCAATTAATTAGATAAAATATATATCCGTGTATCATAATCCACTCACACATTCACTCACACGCCTCTCCTCTCCATCAGGCTTGGGGCTTGCTGTCAACACGAGATGCACCTCCCATTCCCACTCTCTCTCAAACAAAACAAATAGATTCAAAGCTGACCAATCGCTTTCAATTTGAGCATCGATTATTCTTTTGCATTAGTCGTCTTCAAAATACTCGATTGATTTTTTTCTGAAATGGTCGTAAGAGAGATAAAGAACAGAAAACGTAAAAATGTAGTATTGTGGTTATATGTACTTTTAAAACAGTATTACCATTTCTTTTTATATCCAGAAAGATTGTGCTTTCGTCATACGTATTAAGTTTAACACGGAAAAGCTGACAAATGTGCTTTGAGAAGCTGTGCTTTGAGCAGCGCTCTCCATAGACAGACTGGGGACAGTAGAGTGCCGACCACCCTACTAAAAGGTTAGCGGAGTAAAAGTTTGAGTAAAACGCCACTCACCTTGATTCTTTCAGCGCTTGCCAGTCTTCCCTGCTACCACTTCAGTCATGGTGATCTGCCGCTGCTGTGGGAACTGTTCTGACATTCTCATATACTCAGCTGATTCGAAGTGTCTGTTGATTGTCGACTTTCTCTCGTGTTCCAGCACAACGTTGCACGGAGTGCAGAACAATTTCCCAACCACTTCCGTGTAAAACATTTGGAAAGTGTTTCACACGGTCTTTAGCTGTTATTTCTGTTGGCAAATGAGATTGTTTTGAATGATTTCGTGAATGACATGGCATTTCTCTCATGCCATGCCGTCAAAACTCAACAACGCCAGCCACTATAGGCAATAGGCGATGTGCTTTTATTGAAACAAAAGACAGGCTAGTTCTTTAACACCATATGCTCTAAAATTCATTCACTGTACATAACTCACAACACTGTAGGCTACTTCAAAATAACACTGTACATAACTCAAGATCTAAGGCTTGAAGAATTATCTTTTTTAATTCACGTTGAGAAATGTGAAAGGAGGGTGAGCACAAAATGTAGAATACTGTCATTATGGCTGCGTTTACACAGGCAGCCCCAATTCTGAGCCTTTTTCCATTAATTGTCTTTTTGACCAATCACATTAGATCTTTTCACATCAGATCTTGGCTGCCTGTGTAAACTCAGCCTATGACCCTACATTGATTCAGCTTTGATCTAACTTTATTAAATGAGCACCACTCTTTATTCATCACAAATATTCTCCGGCGTAGCCTCTTCTCTGGGAAGCTGAACAAGTAGAGCAGAGATTGTGTGTAAAGTAGATAATCCACCCATATTCATCACAAACGTTCACCAGAGTAGACACTTATATTGAAGCAATAAGGCCAGGGGGGGTGTGGTATATCACCAATATAACGGCTAAGTGCTGTTCTTATGTACGACTGAAAGCGGAGTGCCTGGATACAGCCCTTAGCTGTGGTATATTGGCCATATACCACAAACCCAGAGGTGCCTTATTACTATTATAAACTGGTTACCAACATAAATAGAGCAGTACATGTTGGTATATCTGATATACCAACGGCTGTCAGCCAATCAGCATTCAGGGCTCAAACCAGCCAGTTTATAATATTCCAACAATGCAGAGAGTGTATGGCATCTTTTATTCTAATGATTTATCATCACCATGATTCAATACTGACTTTTCATGGATAAAGACAATCCACCAACATCATCCACCTTCAATGAAGAAGAAGAAGAAGATTACAGTTTGTTAGCATTTATTATTTAATGAATGGACACTTTACAATATATTTTAAACCAGGGGTTGGAACCAGTTCAGGGAACAGAAAAGAAAACCGGAATTTCAAGGAACAGAACCAGAACTGACAATGAAAGGGATCTATACTGTTCCGGAACAGAACAATATACTAAAAAACACCGGTTCCATCCAGATCATGACATAACAATAGACTATATGTCAATACAAACCAGCCCTTCTACTGAGTTTAATCATGTATAAAAAATCTCTACTGTAGTCTTTGGACTTATTTTGTGTTCAGTAGAATAGCCCATGGTCAAATGCAGTGCACTACAGAATAGGGCCCATGGTCAAATGTAGTGCACTACAGAATACGGCCCATGGTCAAATGCAGTGCACTATAGAATAGGGCCCATGGTCAAAAGTAGTGCACTACAGAGTAGGGCCCATGGTCAAATGTAGTGCATAACAGAATAGGGCCCATGGTCAAAAGTAGTGCACTATAGAATAGGGCAGAGGGAATAGTGCGCCATTTGGGACACTCAGCACCAGTATATACTATATACAGACTCAGCCCCCAGTATATACTATATATAGACTCAGCCCCCAGTATACAGGCCTATATAGACTCAACCCCAGTATATACTATATATAGACTCAGCCCCCAGTATACAGGCCTATATAGACTCAGCCCCCAGTATATACTATATATAGACTCAGCCCCCAGTATACAGGCCTATATAGACTCAGCCCCAGTATATACTATATAGAGACTCAGCCCCCAGTATACAGGCCTATATAGACTATGCTACTGTTTTACATTTACATGTTAGTCATGTACATGGGCATACGTTACTTTAACAGGAAAAAAAACTAAAAAACATTCTACTACCTATTCATCATCTCAAGCACCCCAACACCAACATCAACATCAACACGTGAAAATGACATCATCAACCAATTAGTAGGTACTTAGTAAACAATGCCTCCTGATAATTGGTTAAAATCACACATTGTCATTGGAAACACATATTCCTCTATATATATTTACTGCAAAACATAGAAACGTGCCATTTTCACATAAGTTGATGTTGGGGTTGTGCTTGAGATGATGAATATGAAATAGAAAAATTGTGAAATGTCCCTTTAACATGATACTGTGGTAGTTAGAGTTAGATATTGTTGTTTATTGTGTCATCTGTGCATTCAAAAGAAAGACTTCATGTTTAAAAATAATAATTTTACCCCACTTTTATGATCTTGTCTCATCGCTGCAACTCCCCAATGGGCTTGGGAGAGGCGAAGGTCGAGTCATGTGTCCTCCGAAACATGACCAGCCAAACCGAGCTTCTTAACATCCGCTTGCTTAACACAGAAGCCAGCTGCACCAATGTGTCGGAGGAAACACCATTCAACTGACAACCGAAGTCAGCCTGCAAGCACCCAGCCTGCCACAAGGAGTCACTAGAGAGCGATGAGCCAAAGAAAGCCCCCCCCAGCCAAACCCTCCTCTAACCCGGATGGCGCTGGGCCAATTGAGCGCCGCCCTATGGGACTCCCGGTCACGAGCGGTAATGAGACAGCCTGGGATCGAACCCCAGGCTGTAGTGACGCCGCAACACTGCGATGCAGTGCCTTAGACCTCTGTGCCACTCGGGAGGCCAGACGCTATGTTTTTACCATGACTAGACTAAGGTTGGGACACCAGTTTGTCAATGATCCGGCTGTAATGATCATGCTGTTTAATCAGCTTCTTGATATGACACACCTGTCAGGTGGATGTAAACAGGGACGTAAACAATTTCGTGAACAAAATACGCTTTTTTGTGTGAACGGAAAACGTATTGTTCAGTATATCGATCTCATCTAAAGGCTTTAGGCCTGGGCATTGCACTACTACAGCAACCACTATAGTTGTTAATGATCTTGTCTGGATCTCATCTACAGGCTTTAGTCCTGGGCATAGCACTACTACAGCAACCACTATAGTTGTTAATGATCTTGTCTGGATCTCATCTACAGGCTTTAGTCCTGGGCATAGCACTACTACAGAAACCACTATAGTTGTTAATGATCTTGTCTGGATCTCATCTACAGGCTTTAGGCCTGGGCATAGCACTACTACAGAAACCACTATAGTTGTTAATGATCTTGTCTGGATCTCTCATCGAAATATGGATGATACTATTATGTTACGCAATTGCACCAACTGCTGACCTGGCTGTGACAAGGCTACAGTCTGATCTTACAGTTGTGCAGGAGAGCGCTTACTGATTTTTAAAACTCATACTTATTGTCTCAGTTGGAATACATCTTCCTCACTCATTGTATGGTTCTATAATTGAACGAGTCCCAGCATACAAATACCTTGGTGTGTTTAAAAAAAACATACGACTGAGCTTGTAAAGAAACTAAGATTACATTTTTTATTTTTTTACAGAAACAGATCTTGTCTCTCTGCAGTCAACAGGAAGCAGATTCTGTAGTCAACCTTTCTACCTGTTCTCAATTATGGTGATACTATTTATAAAAGAGCAGCTGCCTCTAAGTGATAAGTTATCAAACCCGTCCACAGGGTTGGCTAACTCTAGAGACTCCATTGGTGTCTACAGAGTTCGGTAGATCAGCATTTGGTTTCCTTGTGCCTTGAGTGTGTCGAATGATCTACAATGTACTTTAAAATTGGAGGAATTGGTGCCTCTGGGGCCTTTCAAACGGTTGTTAGGGGACCTTGTAACTAAAGAATGTGTCTGTTTTTTATGATTGCATTTTGCTTTTGTGTATTGTTGTGTATAACACCGTGTATATTGTGTTTATGAATGGGTAGTTGTATTTATTGTATATTAATGTGTAGTGTGGTGCTATACAGGCCTCATCTGGAAAAGAGACCATGGTCTCAGCATTGACTCCCTGTCAAAATAAAGGTTAAATAAAATACACACTCCAGCACATTAGGTGGTGGTAAGTTGAGCTCATTTGTGAACTTCCAATACACTCATATAAGTAAAAGAAAATGAAGATAGCCCTCAATGGTGCTGCCCATGACCATGTTGTCACATAAGACACCATTGCAAGGAAAGGTGTGAATTTCAATTCCTATAGAGTTAGCTTATGTATCCTCACTTCACCTTTATTTCACGTCACTCTCCTCTCCCTCAACTTCTTTCTCTTCTTGGACAATCACATTGAAAGCACAAGCAGGCTTCCCTCCAATGGATATTCTCTCATGACTTTTTAGACTTCTTAGGTGAGTGAATCCCTCTCCACACCGAGAGCAGTGGTAAGGCTTCTCTCCACTGTGTGATCTCTGATGATTCTTTAGGTCTCCTGCAAAACGGAAATTATTTCCGCACTGTGAGCAGTGGTAAGGTTTCTCCCCTGTATGAATTCTCTGGTGATCTCTAAGGCTTCCTGAATGATTGAAGCTCTTCCCACATGTGGTGCAGTGGTAAGGCTTCTCTCCACTATGTACTCTCTCATGTCTCTTAAGGTTTACTTTCTCACTGAAACTCTTCCCACATTGGGAGCAGAGGAAAGGTTTCTCTCCCGTGTGTACTCTTTGATGATTCTTAAGATTACTTGAGGAACTGAAACTCTTTCCACATTGAGGACAGGGGTAACGACCACGATCAGTCAGTCTTGATGTATCTGGGTCAACTACACCACCATTGTCCTCTTCAACTTCTCTCATTTCCTTCTCAATTTTCTTCTCATCCGCCTCCTCTTTGACAATCACATTGAAAGTACAGTCAGCATCCTCTTCTTTGACAATCACATTGAAAGTACAGGCAGGCATCTCTCCAATATGTATTTTCTGATGACTTTTAAGACTTTTTAGTTGAGCGAATCTCTCCCCACACTGAGAGCAGTGGTAAGGCTTCTCTCCACAGTGTGATCTCTGGTGATTCTTTAGGTTTCCAGCAAAACAAAAACTATTTCCGCAGAGAGAGCAATGGTAAGGCTTCTCCCCTGTATGTATTCTCTGGTGTTTCTTAAGGTTTCCTGGCTGACTAAAACTCTTCCGACAAAGAGAGCAGTGGTAAGGCTTCTCCCCTGTATGTACTCTTTGGTGTTCCTTGAGACTTCCAGAACGATTGAAGCTTTTCCCACACTGGGTGCAGTGGTAAGGCTTCTCCCCACTATGTACCTTCTCATGTCTCGTGAGGTTGAATTTTTCACGGAAACTTTTCCCACATGTGGCACAGTGAAATGGTTTCTCTCTGGTGTGTACTCTTTGATGATTCTTTAGATTACCCGAGGAACGGAAACTCTTCCCACACTGATGGCAGGGGAAACGACCACGAAGTCTTGATGTATCTGGGTCAACTACACCACTAGTTTCCTGCTCTTCCTTAACTTCTGTCTTTACCTTCTCATCGATTTCCTTTTCATCCTCCTCCTCTTTGACAATCACATTGAAAGTACTGGCAGGCTTCTTTCGACTGTGTGATCTCTGATGAGTCTTCAGGTCTCCTGCTCGACTGAAATACTTCCCACAAAGAGAGCAGTGGTGAGGCTTCTCTCCACTGTGCGATCTCTGATGAGTTTTCAGGTCTCCTGCTCGACTGAAACCTTTTCCACATTGGGAGCAGTGGTAAGGTTTCTCTCCAGTGTGCACTCTTTGGTGATTCTTTAGATTACCTGAGGAACTGAAACTCTTTCCACATTGAGGACAGGGGTAACGACCACGAAGTCTTGATGTATCTGGGTCAACTACACCACTAGTTTCCTTCTCTTCCTCAACTTCTATCTTTTCCTTCTCATCCTCCTCCTCTTTGACAATCACATTGAGAGTACAGTCACCCTCCTCCTCTTTGACAATCACATTGAAAGTACAGGCAGGCTTCTTTCCACTGTGTGATCTCTGATGAGTCTTCAGGTCTCCTGCTCGACTGAAACACTTTCCACATTGAGGACAGGGGTAACGCCCACAAAAAGGTAGTATTGATTCTGGGGAACTGGGCTCGTTGACTAAGTCTGGGTTAAGGCTCTCTCCTGTAAGAATATGAACAGATATAGGGTAAGAAACAGAGAGGAACAAAGTATTTTAGCTTAACAATGCAGGATTAAACATTAATTTGGATTAACTGAGTATTGAAAGAAATACTTGGCAAGGGGCTTGTTGCATTGCACATAGATAATGCCGCCATTGTCAAATTACAATGCATTGTTTTCATTTCTTAATGAACCAGAAAATCATTAGTTACTTTGGGTTGATCAACTCTCTGAACCAAAGAGGATGCCTGAATTTACCTGAGTCAACAGGGTCCCTGTCCTCCTCCCCCTCATTGATTTCTCTCTCCTCCTCCTCCTCCTTGACGATCACATTGAGTTCCACTGTTTGATTGCAGTCCCCCAGCTTCACGGACAGCAAATCTGGACCCCGCTGTGAGCTTCTCTGGGCAGGAACACCACAACCAGAACCCGGTTCAGACATGGTCAGCTGGAGGTGGATCTAAAAGAGGAGACCGAGAGAGTTCAGGGTGATTTTCACAAACCTAGATCGTGGTATCGCTCCAGAAAAGACAACAACAATGTATCTAAGCTAGCTAACCACACATCCCGTAGGAACCAGCCAGTCAGATTAGGCTATAAGTTAAAAAAGAATTCTGCACAGTTTGGTAACAATGACAGCCAACAGCACAAACTGTTATTCTGTTATAAAACTTTAAATCTGCACTGTTCTTCAAGTAAATGGGTTTTTGTATAATTTTTTTCAACGTCAGCAAGACAAAAGTCGCTGACAGTGTACTACAGGAAATGGAGTGGCTGAATACGCCCCCATTCACATCGACGGGTCTGTAGTGGAGCGGGTTGAGAGCTTCAAGTTCCTCGGTGTCCACATCACTAAGGAACTATCATGGTCCACACACACTGACCGCAAGGCACTTCAGAGGGCAGTGTGTATGGCCCCAGTACATCACTGGGGCCGAGCTCCCTGCCATCCAGGACCTCTAAACCAGGTGGCGTCAGAGGAAGGCCCTAAAAATGGTCAAAGACTCCATCTACCCAAGTAATCTCTGCTACCGCACGGCCAGCGGTACCGGAGTAACAAGTTTGGCACCAAAAGGCTCTGGAACAGCTTCTACCCCCAAGCCATTAGACTGCTGAACAGCTTCTACCCCCAAGCCATTAGACTGCTGAACAGCTTCTACCCCCAAGCCATTAGACTGCTGAACAGCTTGACTCTCTTGCACACTCACAAATACTACATAAAACACACACACACGCATACTGATGTCATGTCACACATAGACACACTTTCACACTCTGTACATACGGTACCAGTCAAAAGTCTGGACACACCTACTCATTCAAGGGTTTTTCTTTATTTTTACTATTTTTCGACATTGTAGAATAATAGTGAAGACTCATATGGAATCATGTAGTCACTTGATGACAGCTTTGCACACTCTTGGCATTCTCTCAACCAGCTTCAGGATGTAGTCACCTGGAATGCATTTCAATTAACAGGTGTACCTTGTTAAAAGTTTATTTGTGGAATTTCTTTCCTTCATGCGTTTGAGCCAATCAGTTGTGTTGTGACAAGGTAGGGGTTGTATACAGAAGATAGCCCTGTTTGGTAAAAGACCAAGTCCATTTTATGGCAAGAACATCTCAAATAAGAAAAGAGAAATGACAGTCATGAAGGTCAGTCAATCCAGAAAATTGTGCAGTCGCAAAAAACATCAAGCGCTATGATGAAACTGGCTTTCATGAGGACCGCCACAGGAAAGGAATACCCAGAGTTACCTCTGCTACAGAGGATAAGTTCATTAGAGTTAACTGCAGCTCAGATTGCAGCCCAAATAAATGCTTCACAGAGTTCAAGTAACAGACACATCTCAACATCAACTGTTCAGAGGAGACTGCGTGAATCAGGCCTTCATGGTCGAATTGCTGCAAAGAAACCACTACTAAAGGACACCAATAAGAAGACACTTGCTTGGGCCAAGAAACACGAGCAATGGACATTAGACTAGTGGAAATCTGTCTTTTGGTCTGATGAGTCAAAATGTTTGGTTCCAACCATTGCGTCTTTGACACGCAGAGTAGGTGAACAGATGATCTCCGCATGTGTGGTTCCCACCGTGAAGAATGGAGGAGGGGGTGTGATGGTGCTTTGCTGGTGACACTGTCAGTGATTTATTTAGAATTCAAGGCACACAACCAGCATGGTTACTACAGCATTCTGCAGCGATACGCCATCCCATCTGGTTGGCATTTAGTGGGACTATCATTTGTTTTTCAACAGGACAATGACACAAAACACACCTCCAGGCTGTGTAAGGGCTATTTGACCAAGGAGAGTGATGGAGTGCTGCATCAGATGACCTGGCCTCCACAATCACTCGACATCAACCCAACTGAGATGGTTTGGGATGAGTTGGACTGCAGAGTAAAGGAAAAGCAGCCAACAACTGCTCAGCATATGTGGGAACTCCTTGAAGACCGTTGGAAAAGCATTAGTTTAACACTTTTTGGGTTACTACATGATTCCATGTGTCATTTTATAGTTTTGATGTCTTCACTATTAAAATAGTAAAAATAAAGAAAAACCCTTGAATGAGTACGTCTGTCCAAAGCTTTTTTTTGAAACGACAGATTTTTACCTTGTCCGCTCGGGGATTCGATCCAGCAACATGGGCTCGTAAGTAAGCATTTCACTGTAAAAGTCTACACCGGTGACAAAACATCTGATTTGATATAAAATTGTCAATAGATGAAAATAGTTATTTTTTGTTTCAATTCTAAATAAAATCAGAGACTCAAGCGTTACCCTGTCTTCAATGACTTTCACTTCTCTTCATGGAACTTGTTTATTCCATGAGAGAATAACGTTGTTTTCTTTTAGAGTCACTGTGAAACAATCACAAGTCCGCTTCTCTCGTATTCGTTATCAAACTAATGATCTTCAGCTGGAATGAGTTAGTAATCTGCTTCCGTAGTCAGAGCCAGTGATCTCTATTCCAGATCATGAATTTCCAGAATAGCTGTATTTGCATTAGCTACGCAATCTGCTACTCCGGTTACTTCTTATCGTTGCCAACTTCACACTGTCACTGTCCGTTCACACGGTCACTGTCCGTTCACACTGTCACTGAGTTCACATCCAGAGTAGTGTCGCTGCCCATTTTGCAGCCCTTATAGAGTAGCCAATCATACTTTTTCATGTTGGACATGCACTGTTTTGAATGCTATAGACTCTACTCTACTTAAGTCGTTATGAGTGTACTGACATAAGTAGGACACTATACTGGAGTTGTCTCGAGATGGCTATGCATATTCATAGCTAGTAGCATACAATCTCTCTCCATGGGATACAGGCGGTTGACGTCAACAACCCTCATCGAATATTTTTTTTTAAAGGATTACAATAATGAGATGTATCCACCAATTCAAAGAAAGGATAGGAGGGAGCTAGACAGCCCACCGTGCAGCTTTGTGGACAACCACTCCCATTATTAGGGCGGAGAGACATGTATCCTCTCAGTATATCCATAATGTTTGGCATACATAACGGGACTCTTATTCTGGAGGATTCCAAAAGATCCATGACCCAGAAGTACTTCGTTATTCTTGCCAGCTTCACAGCTGTATCATTATGATGGAAAAAACTAATTTTGCTTCTTATGTCGACATCCCTTCTTAATTTGCTTGAAAATATGATGGAAACGGGGTTGTCTTGATCACACCAACAGCGTTATTGCGCAAAATGGTACACAGCATCATCTCGATACGTGTGCAACATAAGTTCCACATTCACCTTCTGCTACCATTTCTGTCAAGGCATCTACGCATACAGTTTGACATGTACACTGCCAGCAGCATACTACCCTGCATCCCACTGCTGGCTTGCTTCTGAAGCTAAGCAGGGTTGGTCCTGGTCAGTCTCTCGATGGGAGACTAGATGCTGCTGGAAGTGGTGTTGGAGGGCCAGTAGGAGGCACTCTTTCCTCAGGTCTAAAAAATGCCCCAGGGCAGTGATTGGACATTGCCCTGTGTAGGGTGCTGTCTTTCGAATGGGATGTTAAACAGGTGTCCTGACTCTCTGAGGTCATTAAAGATCCCTTGGCACTTATCGTAAGAGTAGTAAATTCCCAAGCTGTCCCACATACCATCACAGTCACCTAATCATCCCCAGCTTACAATTGGCTCATCCATCCCCCTCCTCTCCCCTGTAACTATTCCCCAGGTTGTTGCTGTAAATGAGAATGTGTTCTCAGTCAACTTAACTGATAAAATATGTTCAATAAATTCAACAGAACACAATGCTGCAAGGCAGGACC
>QNTS01019107.1:3793-15387 GCA_003317085.1 Hucho hucho
GCTAGCTAGCTATAACAGACTACAGTACATTTTGGGTGTAGAAAACAAAGCTAGCTAGCTATAACAGACTACAGTACATTTTGGGTGTAGAAAACAAAGCTAGCTAGCTATAACAGACTACAGTACATTTTGGGTGTAGAAAACAAAGCTAGCTAGCTATAACAGACTACAGTACATTTTGGGTATAGAAAACTAAGCTAGCTAGCTATAACATTAGGCTACAGTACATTTTGGGTATAGAAAACTAAGCTAGCTAGCTCAACTTAGTTAGCTTGGCTTGTAGTGGCACTAGAAAGACCTGTTACTGCCGAATCACGAACAACACAGCCTCGTGTGAAAAGATAGCTTATTTTGCTAGCTTGATACCGACAGCAAAACAACTTACTTGTTTGCCATTTGCCCTCCCAGTCGAGCTGGTCGCCGCCAGTTGATCTTGTGGTCTCCAGCACACCTCTATTCATATGTGCTTCGAAAACGTTGGTCTGTCACACACACACACACGATCCATGGGGTGTGCAGTGACGCTCTCCAGTAACAACTATCCGATCGAATTCGATGCAGCACAGACATTTCTCTTCTTTTGTCATGGCTGGACAACACCTGCACAGGCCCTACCTTTCAGAGTCTGATCGTGGCTTCCCATCACTGCTTGCTGGCCTCGCAATTCTTGTTCTCTCCATCGCAACTCCTCTTCAGTGTATTCCGGCTCAAATTAATAGGGCTGTATGTAAAGGAATATCAAAAACTGTTTTGTCGTCCAGCTCTTCTTGGAGAGCGGAATCATCAGAAGCAGCCATTGTAATTAGCCATCGCAGACAGTGGACGGTAACCGGTACCGCCCCCGGTTTGAAAAGCCTGCCTTTGAGGGTGGGAAAACAATTGGACAAGGAAGTAGGGCTCCTGTCAGACTGTAGTCTTTACAAAGCCAGGGAAAAGTTATCAAACTAGATATCCTGCAATGTCTTGGCAGATAGGAACATCGTTGAGACCAAGTCCAACGCTCTTTTGAACAAGGGCAACCACATCTACTCACTGTTAGTGTGATTGTGTTTCATTGATTCCACTAAGGCCGAGCTATTGCTCAACTGAGGTAGAGTATTTCATGATAAGCTGTAGACTACCTAATGAGAGAGTTCTCATCTGTATTTTTTAAAGCTGTTTACATACCACCACAGTCAGAGGACGGCACTAAGACAGCATTGAATGAGCTGTATTCTGCCATAAGCAAACAAGAAAACGCTTACCCAGATGCCGTTCTCCTAGTAGCCGGGGACTTTAATGCAGGGAAACTTAAATCTGTTTTACCAAATTTCTATCAGCATGTTAAAATGTGCAACCAGAGGAAACAAACTCTGGACCACCTTCACTCCACACACAGAGACGCATACAAAACTCTCCCTCGCCCTCCATATGGTAATTCTGACCATAATTCTATCCTCCTGATTCCTGCTTACAAGCTAAAATTTAACCAGGAAGCACCAATGACTAGATCAATAAAAAATGTGGTCAGATGAAGCAGATGCTAAGCTACAGGACTGTTTTGCTAGCACAGACTGGAATATGTTCCGGGATGCCTCCGATGGCATTGAGAAGTACACCACATCAGTCACTGGCTTCATCAATAAGTGCATCGATGATGTCGTCCCACAGTGACTGTACGTACATAACCCAACCAAAAGCCATGGATTACAGGCAGCATCCGCACTGAGCTAAAGGCTAGAGCTGCCGCTTTCAAGGAACGGAACTAACCCGGAAGCTTATAAGAAATCCTGCTATGCCCTCCGACAAACCATCAAACAGGCAAAGCGTCAATACAGGACTAAGATCGAATCGTACTACACCAGCTCTGACGCTCGTCGGATGTGGTAGGGCTTGCAAACCATTACAGACTACAAAGGGAAGCACAGCCAAGAGCTGCCCAGTGACACGAGCCTACCAGACGAGCTAAACTACTTCTATGCTCGCTTCGAGGCAAATTAACACTTAAACATGCATGAGAGCACCAGCTGTTCCCGGAAGACTGTGTGATCACGCTCGCCACGGCCGATGAGAGCAAGACCTTTAAATAGGTCAACATTCACAAGGCCACAGGGCCAGACGGATTACCAGGACATGTACTCTGAGCATGCGCTGACCAACTGGCAAGTGTCTTCACTGACATTTTCAACCTCTCCCTGTCCGAGTCTGTAATACCAACATGTTTTAAGCAGACCACCATAGTGCCTGTGCCCAAGAACACTAAGGTAACCTGCCTAAATGACTACCGATCCATAGCACTCACATCTGTAGCCATGAAGTGCTTTGAAAGGCTGATCATGGCTCACATCAACACCATTATCCTAGAAACACTAGACCCACTCCAATTTGCATACCACCCCAACAGATCCCCAGATGACGCAATCTCTACTGCACTCCACATTGCCCTTTCCCACATGGACAAAAGGAACACCTATGTGAGAATTTCTTGTTATTTTTTTCATTTCATCTCTTATTCATATATATTTTTTTTTAAACTGCATTGTTGGTTAGGGGCTCGTAAGTAAGCATTTCACTAAGGTCTACACCTGTTGTATTTGGCACATGTGACTAATAAAATGTTATACACCCGCTCATCACTCATAATGAGGTCTGAAACAACTCTAAATCACTCACAATTATGTAGGAAGACTGGAAAAACACCCCAAATAGAGTCTAGCGGTTTAGTTTCCCTTTAAGGTTTAAAAATCTTATTTTAAGAAGTGTAATTCCTACTTATTTTTCTTCCTATTTTCTTTACATACAAAATCCTGTGATCAATATGATCATTTAGCTTTTTTGGGGGGTGGCAGCCTATGGGTACATGTGGTATAAACTAAGTGTAAATTGACATTAATACTGTACCTGTAACCCCCCCCCACCAAAAAAAAAGACAAAGCAAATACATGTTTTAGAAATGGACAGGTTTGTGAATTTGTGGGTATAGAAGCTCGTGACAAACTAGTCACAATCTTTAGCTACACTTCCTGGTCTGTTACAGTAGGCCTAGGTTAGGAGTAGGTAAAACTGTGAAAGTAGCCTAGGTTAGGACTGTGAAAGTAGCCTAGGTTAGGAGTAGGTAAAACTATGAAAGTAGCCTAGGTTAGGAGTAGGTAAAACTATGAAAGTAGCCTAGGTTAGGAGTAGGTAAAACTATGAAAGTAGCCTAGGTTAGGAGTAGGTAAAACTATGAAAGTAGCCTAGGTTAGGAGTAGGTAAAACTATGAAAGTAGCCTAGTTTGTGAGAGACAGGTCAACTGTATTGTCGGGTAAACTTTGAATTGTCGGGTTGAACTTGACCTAATAATCCCCATATTGGTCTTGTTTGGTGGAAAGAACACTGAGTCACAAGTGTTTTCCTGTACTTTATGAGTTTCACTATTTTTGGGGGAAAAGCATAGAACAGTCATCAGACAAGTCTGGACAGTTTCATGCCGTTTCATTTCTCACTCTCTCAACCTGCCATTTTAGAGAACAAACTGTACTTTCACTTTGTTTTTGTAGGAAGTGAGAGTTAACCCAATGATTACTAACCCTAAAAACAATTAACCCTAAAAACACGGCACCTCGATAAAGCTACGACTGGCAGTGAGACTTTTTCGCACCAGGTTAACAGAATTAGAAGTTAAGGAAAAACCTCCATATTCTACCACATGTATTTTCTGCTGCGATAATAAAAAAGTTTAGCTACTATGTACAGACGCTTCATACGACATACCATAGTTAGGCCTAACATTCCCCCAGTGACAATCTTCAGCCCATCGGGTGATTGCAGTATAGAAATGTCGGCTTGGAAAGTCAATCAAAGCAACAATTGTGCAACTGCGACATGAAGTTTGTCCAAAGCAGACTGCCAGTCAAAAACATCGGTCAACATTACAACTGTCAGCAAAGTGAACATAAGAAGCCACCGTTATAACTTTCTTCTTACCTGTACTATAGTGAGAGAAGATGCCGTGACTATCCCACACACGAAAGAACTGGCGTATAACCCCATCTCAAGGAGAATCAGCCCCGGTATCACCGTCATGGTCCCCCTGCTCAAGCCCTCTATCTCCGCTGTCTACCGGACCGCGTGACAGCCAGCAGTGGTTTTACGTTTTTCAGTCGAGGCGACGACGTCCCAGCACCAATTTGCCTTGCCGTGGCACAGCTGCAGTCCCCGACGCAGCGTTCAGGTCCCCGACGCAGCGTTCAGGTCCCCGACGCAGCGTTCAGGTCCCCTCCCCTTGTGCGCTGGAACTTCGGTTGCACAGACAGCGTCTCCAACTCTCGTTTGCTGCACAATTTTGTGAGAAAACTCGCTAAATGCTATCAAAACCATATAAACTCTCGGACCGTTGGCAAAAACTCCCCAATGGCAACCTGAACAGTAGCTGCTAACCTCTTTTACCAACAAAAGTCGCTGGAGGGGTCTGAAAACTCGCTAAATATAGCGACAAGGGGATACATTTTACAACACCGACTGACGAGACGTAGCGTACAGCAGCGCGGGGACGCGCTCCGACCGTTCTGGAACTCCCTCGGAAGCGCGCATTCGATACAGTTGAAATCCCATTGACGTTGAGACATTTCCACTACAAAACTAAACATTATCTGGAGCAAATGTTTTGACCTGCACTGTCCTGGTGTGAATAATTTAAATATTTTGGGGTGGTTGCTGTATTTCTACATTTGCAATATTATTATTATTATTATTATTATTATTATTAGAATATATGTTTTTTCCCACCTTTATTTAACCAGGTAGGCTAGTTGAGAACAAGTTCTCATTTACAACTGCGACCTGGCCAAGATAAAGCACAGCAGTTTGATACATACAACAACACAGAGTTACACATGGAATAAACAAAACATACAGTCGAAAAAAAAAAGAAGTCTATATACAGTGAGTGCAAATGAGGTAAGATAAGGGAATTAAGGCAATAAATAGGCCATGGGGGTTGAAGTAATTACAATATAGCAATTAAACACTGGAATGGTAGATTATTCAAGCTTGTCTAATACAACACTGCCCCTTTAAGACAAAAACAAATCTCTTCACCTGATGGGCTTTTCAAAGATTTTTTTTTGATCTCTTGTAGGAAACAGGTGAAGATCTCTGCTACTGCAGGCTGGTATACCAGGCTGATGCTCTCTCTGGCTGTCCCCCCCCCCCATTGCTGACTACAAATGATCTAGAACTGGGCTAATAACTCACTAACTAGCAAAGGATATGAACAACATGTGCACACGTGACTACTGTACAAGCAGCTCCTGTCTTCCATATTAGATTATTTCTGCCTCATGTACAAATTAATGTTGTTACTCCTATGAACAGAGAAAGTGAAATATTCCTCGATATTACAAAAGAGCCAGTCCGCTAATAATAACAACGACGTAGTCATTACTGCTGTACTGCTTGTGGTGCAAAGAGTGTAAAGAGAAAGAACGCACATTTTTATGGCTTATAAAAGTGTTGACAGTGCTGAGTAAGAACTTAAACATGAAGTCACTCATAAGCCCTTTGCTGTATTCGTTGACAGTCTCTCTCTAGTCGTGGTTTTAAACATTTAGAAAATCTCACAGTATCATCTTTGCCTGTAGCTTTCTTTTACGCCATGCTACGTTAATGCAGACACCGCCATCTGAGCCATACGGTACCAAAAGTGGATTTGATTTGCTCTCTGGGCCCGCCGGGAAGGGTTTGCGCCTTCAGAAACATAAAACGGTTCAAAATGGCTAAAGTTCGCCTACCCAGAGCCCAAGGCAGCTGAATCGGGTGCACCTACCGGCAACAGCCATAAACAAATAAAACACAAAAATGAACAAAATACTTTTGCCATGTTTTTTTTTTACAGAAATGTTTGGCGATGGACTGGGAATGCCTTGGAGGTCGACCAGTTGATCGATATCGACCGGTTGGTTGGTGACCACTGGTCTAGAAAGTTGAGTGGAGTTTGTGGGCTGATATTTCTTTAAGGCAGTCTCAGTGAGCTGCTCGACAGTCTCGCGGCTACTGCGGGCACAGAGGGGACATTGGTCTCGGGTTGAGCTGCTTTAAAACAACCTGTCATCGGAGTAGGCCTAGATTCAATCAGATCAAGCATTACCCAGGAATAGCAGACACCTGCATAGCGGATGTTTTGGCGGTGTTGGGGTGGAACTGTATGGAAACTGTCAAATTGGTGAGCAGTTGTTCTTGCAATCTTTTGTCACAGAACTGCACCTGCCTCATTCACTTTAATAGTTCAGACCTCTCATGCTCAAATTAAAAATTCCTTAAACTAAATAATGAGGATTTCTATCAGCCTAATGGAGGTGTAGATCACATCTCACATTCCAGAGTTAGAACTTGTAAACAAGCCGGCATTATCTCTCTCTCTTTTTTTTTTTTTTCTTCTTCTCTCTCTCTCGGAGGACCTGAGCATTAGGACCATTCCTCAAGGCCTACCTGGCCTGATGACTCCTTGATGTCCCGAGTCCACCTGGCCGTGCTGCTTCTCCAGTTTCAACTGTAAATTAGATTTTTTTTTTTTTTTTACAAATTGTTTCTTCTCACAAAAGTAGTGCACGTGACCTTTACTACTCTCCTTTTACAATAGTCCCCCCCCCTCCCCCGAAGTACATGGCCCTCCACAACTACCTGTCCTCCACAGAAGCATGTGGGCCTCCACAACTACCTGTCCTCCACGGAAGCACGTGGCCCTCCACAACTACCTGTCCTCCACGGAAGCACGTGGCCCTCCACAACTACCTGTCCTCCACGGAGGAAGCTCATGGTGAGTACAGGACAACAACCCAAGGCCAGCCGATCATGCACAACAGGCCTTTGTTTGGACTGCTCAAACACAACCCTTGATGTGCACTGTGAACCAAAGTACTTTGTACTAAAATGTAATTTTTTATCTTGTTAATAAAATGGAACTTGATTCTATGATGTCTGTGTGCAGTAATTTAGATTAGATTAAACTACACCACATAAGTAGAAGAAAGCCTGTAGGGTGTGTGACACACAGCCCTTCTGTACGTTGTCAGCACATGATGTTCAAATAGAATGAAACACCTTGCATTGAGAAGAAGAGACAGCGATGTCTGGTATGAACAGACGTGTAAACAACACCTGCCAATTAAATATAATTAAAGTGTCTTGACTCCTGAGATGTCTGAACAACAACAAGAACAAGTTGTTCATTTTACTGTGGTCCCAGTCGTTCGTTCCATGTCCTCTTCTTGAAGTCATGCAGCTGGTGATCAAATTCCTCCAGGCGTTTTGGCGATAGTTCATTCATGAAATCAGCTATAGGAACCAGGGACTTGTAGAGATTTAACCTTTTATTTAACTAGGCTAGTCAGTTAAGAACAAATTCTTATTTACAATGACGGCCTACCCCCGGCCAAACCCGGACGATGTTAAAGGTACATTATCCACTGTTAAATCTACATTATCCACTGTTAAAGCTACATTATCCACTGTTAAAGGTACATTATCCACTGTTAAAGGTACATTATCCACTGTTAAAGGTACATTGTCCACTGTTAAATCTACATTATCCACTGTTAAAGCTACATTATCCACTGTTAAAGGTACATTATCCATTGTTAAAGGTCCATTATCCACTGTTAAAGGTTTATTATCCATTGTTAAAGAAGGTACATTATCCGTTGTTAAAGGTACATTATCCACTGTTAAAGGTACATTATCCATTGTTAAAGGTACATTATCCACTGTTAAAGGTACATTATCCATTGTTAAAGAAGGTACATTATCCGTTGTTAAAGGTACATTATCCATTGTTAAAGGTACATTATCCACTGTTAAAGGTACATTTTCCACTGTTAAAGGTTTATTATCCATTGTTAAAGAAGGTACATTATCCGTTGTTTTAAAGGTACATTATCCACTGTTAAAGGTACATTATCCATTTCAAATGATACACTTATAAAACATGTACCCGTAGGCTGCCACTCAAAAGGAAAAGAAAAACAGTAAGAAATGCATAGAGAGTTTAAGTGATAATACATTCAATATAAACAGGAAAAGAAGACAAAAATATGAGTGGGTCTCCACCCCCAACCCTTCCCACCCCACCCAGCCAACATGTCTCAGGATAATCGTTTTTTAACAAACCCGCTTTGGTCCAGATGGACCAATTTGGTTAAGCAAGTTTCGAGACAGAACGACGGAATAAATTTTTTAAAAAAAGTTTAATATCTGTGTTTATCAAATATAGAGATAAGAGCACTGGGTGGCGTCCTTAAATAAAAGCTAAACTTGTGCTATATTTACATCCCTTACAAATGAACCTTTGTGAACAGCTGTGTTAAATCATTTCAAGTAACAGTGGAACTCATCTTTGGTTGATTAATTTGGTTTCTGATAGTAATTCACTTGATTCAAGAGTTGCGATATCCGCTAATTGATCATTACCGCAAAGCTTGTTAGCCAGTAGACAACTGGGTTGATTACCATGGATGTAATGGTTGAGTCTAACTTGTTGGATGGAAAATTGTGCTCTCTGTCTTATGAATAAATGTAGTTCTGTCTACCTGGTCTGTAGAAAGCGTTAGTTCAGAATGCTCTAATGTCGTAATCTTTTTTCTTCCATTTTTCTGATATCTTATTTAATTGTGATTTATTCAGGCCCAGACGCAAATGCAGTTGCATTGTTTTGAATAAATCCTTTAAAGGGAAATTTCCCCCAAAAAATGTTTCTACTTCATATTCATCCTTTCCATATATACTGAATGCTGATATTGGTGCTGGAGATGATCAACATGAATTTGAACCATTTTTTTAAATTGTCCCTTTTAATTTAATTGCGTCCCATAAAATACAAGGATCATGGACTGAGTTTTTGTTACTCATTATAAATTCAAACAATTCCGTTTCGAGTTGTTCACAGAAAGTAGGATTTTGTAGTGAGGAAACATTAAAGCTCCTTCTTGTGTCTCTCTTTTTAGGAGATAAAAACATGTGAGGTTTGCAGTAGTAAATGTGGTGGTCAGACAGGCTCATATGTTGAATTTCTATTTTCTTGATTAAAGTGATTGTAGATAATAGTATGAAATAATAGTATGAAATCGATTTGTGAGAATGATTTATGTCTGAGTAGAAAGTGTGCTCTTTTGCTTTAGGGTTATGTGCTCGCCAGGCATCAATGGGGCTGTAATCAGAGAGTATATGCTGGAGAGCCTTGGTTGAGTGTGGATTGTAGTTGGTCTCATCAGATTTGTCCTGCATGTCTAGAATGGACATATTCTGAGAACTTGGCATACCTCCAAAAACTGGACACATGAATGTTCTTGCAATGTTCCAATGAAACGTGTCCAGAACACTCATATTTAATAGTCTGAGAACATGGTAACCACTTTCTGGGTAAGTTCTGTTTGACATTAAGAGAACGGTCTCTTGGAAACAGTTCTTGCACATCACTGGAACATTCATATGAAAATGATAGATAATGACCTGAGACTCTTAAGGGAACGTTCTTTAAAGTTGTGGGAACATTTGTTGTTAGCTGGGATGGGATTTCTGTTAAATGGGACTCCATGCAGCCAATGGCAATGTCCACTATAGGTACACTACTGTTCAAAAGTTTGGGGTCACTTAAAAATGTCATTTTTTTTTGTCCATTAAAATAACATCAAATTGATCCGAAATACAGTGTAGACATTGTTAATGTTGTAAATGATTATTGTAGCTGGAAATGGCAGATTTATTTTATGGAATATCTACATAGGCGTACAGAGGCCCATTATCAGCAACTCCTGTGTTCCAATGGCACGTTGTGTTAGCTAATCCAAGTTTATCATTTTAAAAGGCTAATTGATCATTAGAAAACACTTTTGCAATTATGTTAGCGCAGCTGAAAACTGTTGTTCTGATTAAAGAAGCAATAAAACTAGCCTTCTTTAGACTAGTTGAGTACTGGAGCATCAGCATTTGTGGGTTCGATTACAGGCTCAAAATGGCCAGAAACAAATAACTTTCTTCTGAAATTCATTAGTCTATTCTTGTTCTGAGAAATGAAGGCTATTCAATGCGAGAAATTGCCAAGAAACTGAAGATTTTGTACAATGCTGTGTACTACTCCCTTCACAGAACAGTGCAAACTGTCTCTAACCAGAATAGAAAGAGGAGTGGGAGGCCCCGGTGCACAACTGAGCAAGACGACTAGTGTCTAGTTTGAGAAACAGCCACGTCACAAGTCTTCGACTGGCAGCTTCATTAAATAGTACCCGCAAAACACCAGTCTCAACGTTAACAGTGAAGAGGCTACTCCAGGATGCTGGCCTTCTAGACAGAGTTGCTAAGAAAAAGCCATATCTCAGACTGGCCAATAAAAAGTAAAGATTAAGATGGGCAAAAGAACAGACACTGGACAGAGGAACTCTGCCTAGAAGGCCAGCATCCCGGAGTGGCCTCTTCACTGTTGAGGTTGATCAGATCACACACTCTACCAAGAGGTCCTTACTGACCCCAATAGTACTGCCAAACTCACAGGGGTCTGGAGAAAGAGAGAGAGGCAGTGATGGATAGAGAGACTGAGGGAGATTCTCAGGAGAAGGTCAGATGGGAGGGACCTCAGACTCTCTCATCCAATAGGTTAAGGAGATGAAGCGAGAGGACGTGACGAGTATGCAATTGAGATTCACCCTGAGAGAGAGAGGGAGAGGGCGAGTAATGGATAGAGAGAGAAGAGTATGGTAGGTTTGTGTGTGTTAACCTTCCTGTCATGAGAAAAAAACACAGTCATCCTCCATGTTCCCTCTTCAATCCTCCATTTTATTTCTCAATGCTTTCACCTCTCTATTTCCTTCATTTATTACACTGATTTTATGTCATAACATCAAAAACCTGTGTGTGTGTGTGTGTGTGTCTGTCATAACATCAAAAGCGTGTGTGTGTGTGTGTCTGTCATAACATCAAAAGCGTGTGTCTGTCATAACATCAAAAGCGTGTGTCTGTCATAACATCAAAAGCGTGTGTGTGTGTGTGTCTGTCATAACATCAAAAGCGTGTGTGTGTGTGTGTGTCTGTCATAACATCAAAAGTCATCAAAAAAGTTGAGGCACAGATCTTGTCATATATTATAAACCATGGAAATACAATTAATATAATGACTATTCTAGATTCCAGTAATTCCATTATGTTAAAAAACGCAGGAATGCGTATCACAGATTTGTTCATATAAACTTCAAAAGATCAAGATAATGTTCTTTTTAAAATGTTTTTAACAACAACAAAACAACAGTATAGTAAACAAGTAAACAAACAAAAGTGTAACATTCCATTTTGCAGAGAAGAATACGCCAACACATACCAGAGCTTTATCGCTGTGGAGAAACGGTCTTTCACTGACAGAATATATGAGCCAAGCCACAAGAAAGACAAGAGGTCTGCGTCCCAAATGGCCCTTGTCAAAAGTAGTGGACTAATTAGCAATTTGGGATTCCACCAGTTTCAGGGCAGAACTGAGTGCAGTAACAGTACAGTTATATTACAGTATAGTAATAGTGTAGTAATAGTGTAGTACAGTATAGTAATAGTATAGTACAGTAATAGTATAATAGTATAGTAATATCATATAATAGTA
>QNTS01019161.1:0-13500 GCA_003317085.1 Hucho hucho
GGGGGGGGGGGGGGGGGGGGCTAGGGCCATTCCCCCCAGAAATGTCCGGGAACTTGCAGGAGCCTTGGTGGAAGAGTGGGGTAACATCTCACAGCAAGAACTTGCAAATCTGGTGCAGTCCATGAGGAGGAGATGCACTGCAGTACTTAATGCAGCTGGTGGCCACACCAGATACTGACTGTTACTTTTGATTTTGACCCCCACTTTGTTCAGGGACACATTATTCCATTTCTGTTTGTCACATGTCTGTGGAACTTGTTCAGTTTGTCTCAGTTGTTGAATCTTGTTATGTTCCTACAAATATTTACACATGTTATGAAAATCAACGCAGTTGACAGTGACACAACGTTTCTTTTTTGCTGAGTTTAGTACTTTAAAGTATTTTTACTTCACACCCCTGATCAGGTGGGCTACATCAGGTGATAATGCCTATTGCTAATAATTTGGACCATTATGTTATTTTGGACCAATATGTTATTTAGAGGGAAATTATAGTTTAGATGTCAGCATCATTCGAAGCTGCTCTAATGACTTACATGGCTTATTACGCTTCTCCGTTCACAGCCGACGAGTAGTCCATGCACACAGGCTCCTTGGATGTAGACAGAAGCTCCTGGCTCAGCGTGTTCCAACACTCCAACAGGTCTAGGGCTCAATCACAGCCCGAGGCAACAAGAGGCCTACTCAGTCAGGATTCTTTGTCCAAATACAATTCAGAAACCAAAATTAGTTATTAGCGTTGCATACTCTAGTTTTAAGGCATGATTGGGGAAATGATTGGGCTCGCTCTCTCGCTCTCACAGAATGGTGTGGACAGAGTTGAGATCATGAATGGAGTGGCAGAGCAGAATTCAAAGGACCCGAGCCCCATTCCCTCACCCACAGCCAGCCGGCGGGGCAAGGGCAGCCTGTCCTCCACGTTGCTGACCCAGAACCAGGATTTGCCTGCGGCTCAGCTGGAGGGCTTCCTGCATCGCAAGCATGAATGGGAGGGACACAACAAGAAGGCCTCAAGCAGGTATGGTGAACTGGATCAAAAGAGAGATTCCAAATAGCATTGTTTGGAAGAAGTAATTTATTATGCAGTTTATTTTTATGTAAAATATATTATTTTAAGGAAGTTAACTTGTGTTTTACAGTACATCCCAGGTTCACAATGACTCATTGAGATCTCTTTTTCAGATCCTGGCATAACGTGTACTGCGTTATCAACAATCAGGAAATGGGCTTCTACAAAGACAACAAGGGTGCTGGTCAAGGCATCCCCTACCACAATGCGATTCCGATCAGTCTAATGGGGGCTGTGTGTGATGTTGCCATGGACTACAAAAAAAAGAAGCATGTCTTCAAACTCAGGTTAAAAATTATAAACATTTCAGTTGTGTTCATGTTTCTTCTCACGGAATCACCCCAGAAGTGGATCCTCTCAGTTACACTTCATTACGTTATCTGCTTCAGTCTAAATCGGATTTCTTAATGTTCTAGTTAATTTTGTTAGAACCAGTTCAGCTTAATGACTGCCATCTCAGAATGTTTTTTCTTTTCAAATGTTGCTATTCGAATCTCTTTTGAATCTGAAATATATACAGTTGAAGTCAGAAGTTTAGATACACTTGGAGTCATTAAAACTCGTTTGTCAACCACTCCACAAATTTCTTGTGAACAAACTATAGTTTTGGCAAGTTGGTTAGGACATCGACTTTGTGGATGACACAAGTAACTTTTCCAACAATTGTTTACAGACAGATTATTTCACTTATAATTCACTGCATCACAATTCCAGTGGGTCAGAAGTTTACATACCTTTAATTGAGGAAAATAAGAACAATCCCAAAATAATTTTTGATACTGTCGCAAAGCTAACTAAAAAGCAGCATTCCCCAAGAGAGGATGGCTTTCACTTCAGCAGTGATAAATTCATGAACTTCTTTGAGGAAAAGATCATGATCATTAGAAAGCAAATTACGGACTCCTCTTTAAATCTGCGTATTCCTCCAAAGCTCAGTTGGCCTGAGTCTGCACAACTTTGCCAGGACATAGAATCAAGGGAGACACTCAAGTTTTTTAGTACCATATCTCTTTACACATTGATGAAAATAATCATGGCCTATAAACCTTCAAGCTGCATACTGGACCCTATTCCAACTAAACTACTGAAAGAGCTGCTTCCTGTGCTTGGCCCTCCTATGTTGAACATAATAAACATCTCTCTATCCACCGGATGTGTACCTAACTCACTAAAAGTGGCAGTAATAAAGCCTCTCTTGAAAAAGCCAAACCTTGACCCAGAAAATATAAAAAACTATCGGCCTATATCGAATCTTCCATTACACTCAATCATAGAGAGAAGAGATGAGTCTTCGATAAAGACTTGAAGGTTGAGACCGAGTCTGTGTCTGTCACATGGATAGGCAGACCATTCCATAAAAATGGAGCTCTATAGGAGAAAGCCCTGCCTCCAGCTGTTTGCTTAGAAATTCTAGGGACAGTAAGGAGGCCTGCGTCTTGTGACCGTAGCGTACGTGTAGGTATGTACGGCAGGACCAAATCGGAAAGATGGGTAGCCCATGTAATTCTTTGTAGGTTAGCAGTAAAACCTTGAAATCAGCCCTTGCCTTAACAGGAAGCCAGTGTAGAGAGGCTAGCACTGGAGATTCTAGCAGCCGTGTTTAGCACTAACTGAAATGTATTTAGTGCTTTATCCGGGTAGCCGGAAAGTAAAGCATTGCAGTAGTCTAACCTAGAAGTGGCAAAAGCATGGATGAATTTTTCTGCATCATTTTTGGACAGAAAGTTTCAGATTTTTACAATGTTAGGTAGATGGAAAAAAGCTGTCCTTGAAACAGTCTTGATATGTTCGTCAAAAGAAATCAGGGACCAGACTAACGCCGAGGTCCTTCACAGTTTTATTTGAGACAACTGTACAACCATCAAGATGAATTGTCAGATTCAACAGAAGATCTCTTTGTTTCCTGGGACCTAGAACAAGCATCTCTGTTTTGTCAGAGTTTAAAAGTAGAACATTTGCCGCCATCCACTTCCTTATGTCTGAAACACAGGCTTCCAGGGAGGGCAATTTTGGGGCTTCACCATGTTTCATCGAAATGTACAGCTGTGTGTCATCCGCATAGCAGTGAAAGTTAACATTATGTTTCCAAATGACATCACCAAGTGGTAAAATATATAGTGAAAACAATAGTGGTCCTAAAACAGAGCTTTGAGGAAGACCGAAGTTTACCGTTGATTTGTCAGAGTACAAACCATCTACAGAGACAAACTGATATCTTTCTGACACCATCCCAACCGTGAAGCACAGGGGTGGCAGCATCAGGTAGTGGGGGTGCTTTGCTGCAGGAGGGACTGGTGCACTTCACAAAATAGATGGCATCATGAGGTAGGAAAATTATGTGGATATATTGAAGCAACATCTCCACACATCAGTCAGGACGTTAAAGCTTGGTCATGAATGGGTCTTCCAAATGGACAATGACCCCAAGCATACTTCCAAAGTTGTGGCTTAAGGACAACAAAGTCAAGGTATTGGAGTGGCCATCACAAAGCCCTGACCTCAATCCCATAGAAAATTTGTGGGCAGAACTGAAAAAGTGTGTGCGAGCATGTATGCCTACAAACCTGACTCAGTTACACCAGCAGTGGAAGGCTACCCAAAACGTTTGACCCAAGTTCAACAATTTAAAGGCAATGCTACCAAATACTAATTGAGTGTATGTAAACTTCTGACCCACTGGGAATGTGTTGAAAGAAATAAAAGCTGAAATAAATAATTCTCTCTACTATTATTCTGACATTTCATATTCTTAAAATAAAGTGGTGATCCTAACTGACCAAAGACAGGGAATTTTTACTAGGATTAAATGTCAGGAATTGTGAAAAACTGAGTTTTTAAATGTATTTGGCTAAGGTGTATGTAAACTTCCGACTGCTGCAGGAACACTAGTCCTGTTCCAGTTGCCCTGTATGTTTATAAACTGTATGTTTATAAACATTCTTTTCATTTTTCTTTCAGAGTTGCTGATGGAAATGAGTATCTCTTCCAAGCCAAAGAAGAAGTAAGTCTTTTTTCTTTGTTTAACATTTAGTGTAATCATGTTAAAGATTGTTTCAATAGGCCAAAACAAAACCGTGGGTATACTGTAAAACAAATTAACAACAACTTTTGAATAGAGGCCCTGGTCTTGGGTACCCAACCTAATTCTTGGGCTAGTTGTTGAACTGGCCTCCACAACCTTGCATGTACCTAATTCTTCTAGGGTGAGTTTCCCCAAAATTCCCTAGCTAATGTGGCACTTTATATCTCATGACGGCCCAGACTCAGTCCACTTGTAGAAAAGAAAAGTACTTCTTTGGCAAATTTCATTCACTTATAAATATAGATCTTTACAGTTGCCATTCTCTTTTTGAGACAGAGAAAGCACAACATTATCTAAAAAGTGCTTAGGAAACTGAC
This sequence comes from Hucho hucho, assembly GCA_003317085.1. Classification (NCBI taxonomy): domain Eukaryota; kingdom Metazoa; phylum Chordata; class Actinopteri; order Salmoniformes; family Salmonidae; genus Hucho; species Hucho hucho. The sequence continues at coordinate 4,469 of QNTS01019161.1, forward strand.
CTTTCAATGTCCCCTTACAGGAGGAGATGAGCACATGGATCCAGGCCATTCTGAATGCTGGGACACCTGACAAGGTATCAATTACGCACAGCAACCAGAGCACTCCGGTGTCATGCCGAGCCCAGAACCTGCCCGTCACCCTCACCACCGAATCCAGCCCGGGCAAGCGGGAGAAAGAAAAGGATAAGGAGAAGCGATTCAGCCTCTTTGGCAAGAAAAAACTATAAAGTTTCTCAGCAATGAAGACATTCTGTTTTTTATAAGTGCAGTATTGTTTTTTTCTTTACTTCTTTTTCATTTTTGTCTGCCCAGCCACAGTGATATTCCTGCTCAACTACACCCCATGCTGTGCCTAATGTTCCTTGAATTGGGTAAAACGATTGAGACTTGAAATACAAATGTAAAATAAACATTTGTACTTTGTTAGTGTCAAGGTGTATGTGGCAGGTTCCATCATAAAATTTATTTGGTAATATCATGAGGACCATTTTTTTAAAGATCACTATTTACTTGTAAAAATGTGTTTTGTGTTTTTGTGCATTTTCTTTGTCATTGTGTTTTGTTAAAATGGGTCTGAGTATTTAAACATTTCCTCAATTTTGTGAGGGTGTCTTCAAGAGGCAGGCCTACATTCTCTTTTTGCTGTTGGAAAGGGAGACAACATTACCTTTTTGTGACTGGACACATATTGAATAAAACATGTAATGAAACTTTTCAACATAATTTACTATGATTCCTACTTGAGTAAAAAAAAAAAAAAAAAACTCGAGAAAATATCAGGCTCCAAAAGGGCATAGCTAGCCAGTATTATCAAAAGCGCATTTAGGTCAAGATAAGCCTAATAATACACCTGTAGTTGAAACAAGATGAATGTCTTAAAATGATTTCCTCATGGAATGTTTTATATATATGATGGACCAGTAAAATGTTTTACATGTTTTTCCTTTGTTGGTTTACTTTTGTCCCTCTTGAGTTGCATCATAATATATGTTTCCAAATAATTATAGTTGGCTACAGATTATAAAATCAGTATGTATAGTAATCACTTTAAAGCATTGATGTTAAATGGAAATGTGGAAATTCAGCATTTACTGCAGAAAAAGGTTGCTTGCTTGTTGGCTCTAGCACTGCACATTGTAATTTTTGCTATGTTATCCTGCTATTTGATACATAGTGTGCATTTCTTTGTCACTGTATCTATTGTATTGAGAAAAACATCTTACTGCACAATCAGAAATTATGTAATAGGAATGAAATTCTTTGCAATGCCTGGGTCTTTTGGCATATATAGAACATTGACCTGGCTTTCTGATGTATGAAACTGCACCTGTAGACTTTTTTTCTCTCTCTCTCTCTCTCTCTCTCAAATATGTGCGATGTCATTAAAATGCTATTAAACATTATAGTTTGTCTGTTATCTATGGTTTTGGAAAAGTGGAGCTCGTCTGCTTGAAAATGTTGAACCTTGCTGTAATCTAATGAGTACTTTGTCTACTCTGTCTGCTCTGTGCAATCAACTGTAAATACATATTCAAAGTTCAAATGCCCTAGTCTATAACTTCAGTACACAGCACCTTATACACTTGTGATGTGCAGGTCATATTTTTGTTGACAGCCCGCAATTGCTAATAACCCATCTGCCACTGCCCTACAATATGTGATAAAGTGAAAATCTGAGGCCCACACCGCACCCTAACCCGCAAATACAGAAAATGCACTGTAGAGATGTTTGGACGGGGTGCAGGATATTATTTTTACCGCCACTAGGCCTATGTTTTTTCTTATTTCCAACATTTTGATAGGCTATTTGTTTGTCAACTTGTCTATAGAAAAATTCTAACATTTATTTTTCTTATGGAAAATAAAATACTATTATATCTTGATTAGATAGGTTTTCAATATTTTTTTGAATATTAATACAAATTAAATAACTAAAATATGGTTGTTGCATGAGTATTCAGCTCTCTGATTCAATACATGTTAGAATCACCTTTGGCAGCAATTAAAGCTGTGAGTCTTTCTGGGTAAGATTGTAAGAACTTTGCACACCTGGATTGTACAATATTTTCAAATTACATTTTTTTTTAAATGTCAAGCTCTGTCAAGTTGGTTGTTGGTCATTACTAGACAATAATTTTCAAGTCTTGCCATATACAGTTGAAGTCGGAAGTTTACATACACGTTAGCCAAATACATTTAAACTCAGTTTTTCACAATTCCTGACATTTAATCCGGGTAAAAATTCCCTGTCTTAGGTCAGTTAGGATCACCACTTTATTTTAAGAATGTAAAATAGTAGAGAAAATGATTTATTTCAGCTATTATTTCTTTCATCACATTCCCAGTGGGTCAGAAGTTTACATACACTCAATTAGTATTTGGTAGCATTGCCTTTAAATTGTGGGTCAAACATCTTGGGTCAAACATTTCAGGTAACCTTCCACAAGCTTCCCACAATAAGTTGGGTGAATTTTGGCCCATTCCTCCTGACAGAGCTGGTGTAACTGAGTCAGGTTTGTAGGCCTCCTTGCTCGCACACGCATTTTCAGTTCTCCCCACAAATGTTCTATAGGATTGAGGTCAGGGCTTTGTGATGGCCACTCCAATACCTTGACTTTGTTGTCCTTAAGCCATTTTACCACAACTTTGGAAGTACGCTTGGGGTCATTGTCCATTTGGAAGACCTATTTGTGACCAAGCTTTAACTTCCTGACTGATGTCTTGAGATGTTGCTTCAATATATCCACATAGTTTTCCTACCTCATGATGCCATCTATTTTGTGAGGTGCACCAATACCTCCTGCAGCAAAGCACCCCCACCACATGATGCTGCCACCCCCGTGCTTCACGGTTGGGATGGTGTTCTTTGGCTTGCAAGCCTCCCCCTTTTCCTCCAAACATAACGATGGTCATTATGGCCAAACAGTTCTATTTTTTTTCATCAGACCAGAGGATATTTCTCCAAAAAGTATGATCTTTGTCCCCATGTGCAGTTGCAAACCGTAGTCTGGCTTTTTTATGGCGGTTTCAGAGCAGTGGCTTCTTCCTTGCTGAGCGGCCTTTCAGGATATGTCGATATAGGACTCGTTTTACTGTGGATATAGATACTTTTGTACCGGTTTCCTCCAGCATCTTCACATGAGAAGGCTCTCCAAAGGGTAGTGAGGACTGCACAATGCATCACCGGGGGTAAACTACCTGCCCTTCAGGACACCTACACCACCCGATGTCACTGGAAGGCCAAAAAGATCATCAAGGACAACAACCACCCGAGCCACTGCCTGTTCACCCCGCTATCATCCAGAAGGCAAGGTCAGTACAGGTGCATCAAAGCTGGGACCAAGAGACTGAAAAACAGCTTCTACCTCAAGGCCATCAGACTGTTAAACAGCCATCACTAACATTGAGTGGCTGCTGCCAACATACTGACTTAAATCTCTAAGTACTTTAAAAATAGGAATTGGATGTAACAAATGTATCACTAGCCACTTTAAACAATTTTGTATATAATGTTTACATATCCGACATTACTCATATCAAATGTATACACTGTACTCTAAACCATCTACTGAATCTTGCCTATGCCGTTCGGCCATTGACTCAAATCTCTAGCCACTTTAATAATTATATTTGGATGAAATAAATTTATCACTAGCCACTTTAAACGATGCCATTTATATAATGTTTACATATCCTATATTACTCATCTCATATGTATATATTGTACTCCATACCATCTACTGCATCTTGCCTATGCCGGTCAGCCATCGCTCATCCATATATTTTAATGTACATACTCGTATTCATTCCTTTACTCTTGTGTGTATAAGGTAGTTGTTGTGAATTTGTTAGATTACTTGATAGATACTACTGCATGGTCGGAACTAGAAGCACAAGCATTTCGATAAAACACTTGCATTAACGTCTGCAAACCATGTGTATGTGACAAATAAAATTTGATTTGATTTGATGGTCCTTTGCTGATGTTCTGGGATTAATTTGCGCTTTTCGCACCACAGTACGTTCATCTCTAGGACACAGAACACGTTTCCCTCCTGAGCGGTATGACGGCTGCTTGGTCCAATGGTGTTTATGCTTGCGTACTAGATGTTTGTACAGATGAATGTGGTACCTTCAGGCATTTGGAAATTGCTCCCAAGGATGAACCAGAATTGTGGAGGTCTACAATTTATTTTCTGAGGTCTTGGCTGATTTCTTTAGATTTTCCCATGATGTCAAGCAAAGAAGCACTGAGTTTGAAGGTAAGGCCTTGAAATACAGTACATCCAAAGGTACACCTCCAATTGACTCAAATGGTGTCAATGAGCCTATCAGAAGCTTCTAAAGCCATGACATCTTTTGCTGGAATTTTCCAAGCTTGTTTAAAAGTAAAAACAGGGTATTTTCATCTAACAGTTTGCTATTACATCTCTACCCATAGGAATACATTGAAATACATCCCCTAAATTCAACCTGAAGCCGATGTGGGTTACAAATGCCATATTAACCTGTCTTCGATGTCAATCCATCAGGCCACTATGAGGACTAACTGTGTTGATTCTAAGCTTCCTGGAGCAACCGGAAGTGGTTAAATTCACCCTAAAGGTGTTTTGATATACCCAACCTGCAGTTGGTGAAAAACAGACAATTCAACCCTGTGTAAATCAGTCAGTTCTTAACCTAAAGACTTAAAACTCAGGGTTCTGTTAAAGCCTACCCCAATGAGGATATGTGTTCACTTACAGCTTCCTGTGCCAACCGGAAGTGCTTTAAATTGGGGTCATAGGAGCTGTTTCGAAGGGTTAAAAAGGTCACATCTTTCCAAAACTTCACATGTGTGATTAGGAAACCCTCATGAACTGTAAATGAGTCATTTCTCCCATCAGATTTACAAGAAAACTCTCACACACACACACAAACACAGAGCTGGGTTGGAGTGACACAGTGTGGGGCTTAAAGACACACAGAGCCTGCAATGGCATCACCATTGTCTCTAGGCCTTGCCGAGTTCAACGAGACTCCCCGCTTGACCGTAGCTCACTCGGTCTGACCGCAACAACCGTGCCAAAAAGTAGGCCAAAATGAAGCCTGGCCCTAAATTTCAGCTGTTTTTTGGGTGACAGCGGCAGACCCGTTTGGGTTAGAAGCACAATTCAACTTCAGGAACGCTCTAAAGGTCCTCCCGATCTGTGCAAGCCTAACCGTGACCATGTGGCATTAACCCTTAACAGTAAAAACAGGGTATTTTCATCTAACAGTTTGCTATGACATCTCTCCCTATAGGAATACATTGCCTGCTCCCCTAAATTCAACCTGATGCCTATGTGGGTTATGAATGCCTTATGAACCTGTCTTTGATGACAATCCATCAGGCCACTATGAGGTCTACCTGTGTTGATTCTAAGCTTCCTGGAGCAACCGGAAGTGGTTAAACTCAACCTAAAGGTGTTTTACAATACCCAACCTGCAGTTGGTGAAAAACAGACACTCAAACCTGTGTTAATCAGTCAGGTCTTAACTTACAGACTTAAAACTCAGGATTCTGTAAAAGCCTACCCCAATGAGGACATGTGTTTACTTACAGCTTCCTGTGACAACCGGAAGTGCTTTAAATTGGGTCATAGGGTCTGTTTCGAAGGGTTAAAAAGGTCACATCTGTCCAAAACGTCATATGTGTGATTAGGCAACCCCAATGAACTGTAAATCAGTCATTACTCCCATCAGATTCCCTTGAAAAACTCACACACGCACACAGTCCATGGGGAGTGACATAGTGTGGGGCTTACAGACACACACTGCCTGCAAAAGTTATTTTCCTTCAAACTATCAAAGAACCGTCAGACCTAGAGCTCTGAAACTTTAGAACCCTTTTCTAGAGCTTATGTCGATAGTGCACGGTGAGTTACGGGGCTCTAGAAGGTTCTCAGGCCGAGAAACAGCCTCGTACATTTGCAATATTTTCAATTGATTTTTACATCGCGAAAATGACCGAATTACTAAAAGTCCCAGAGTCACAAGGCTAGGTGCATTAGAACCGCCTCGGCCCATAGAGACGGACCCTAACGTTTCTGTCCGATAGCTCATTCAAGGACCCCGTAGCAACGCCCGGAAAACGTGGATTTTCACCACCAATTAAGGTCGCTGCTCGGACTCCAAATGACCTATCGAGCCAAAACTCGAGATTCGGGGTCGCCTCAGCTAGGCCTACACATAATGTCGGAACTGGCTAGAACGTAACTACGTGTTTTACATTTTTACTATGATTTAAACAGAAGGCGCTGTGAATTTTGAGCCTGCTCTGACATATGTGATAGTTGGCTTCTAAACGAGTTGGAAAAAGTGGGTTTGGTGTCAGTTTTTATCAGTTTGGTGTCAGAATGATATCTAATTGACTGATGGACGCTGACTTGCTGGCTCACTTTTGTACATTTGCAATAAGATTAAATAGGGCTGAAACATCACCAAAATCACAGGCTGAAATCAACACTAAAAAGTGCATCACCATAGTCTCTAGGCCGGAAGTGCTTTAAATTGGGGTCTTAGGAGCTGTTTCAAAGGGTTAAAAAGGTCACATCTTTCCAAAACGTCATATGTGTGATTAGGCAACCCCAATGAACTGTAAATCAGTCATTACTCCCATCAGATTCCCTTGAAAAACTCACACACGCACACAGTCCATGGGGAGTGACATAGTGTGGGGCTTACAGACACACACTGCCTGCAAAAGTTATTTTCCTTCAAACTATCAAAGAACCGTCAGACCTAGAGCTCTGAAACTTTAGAACCCTTTTCTAGAGCTTATGTCGATAGTGCACGGTGAGTTACGGGGCNGTCCGATAGCTCATTCAAGGACCCCGTAGCAACGCCCGGAAAACGTGGATTTTCACCACCAATTAAGGTCGCTGCTCGGACTCCAAATGACCTATCGAGCCAAAACTCGAGATTCGGGGTCGCCTCAGCTAGGCCTACACATAATGTCGGAACTGGCTAGAACGTAACTACGTGTTTTACATTTTTACTATGATTTAAACAGAAGGCGCTGTGAATTTTGAGCCTGCTCTGACATATGTGATAGTTGGCTTCTAAACGAGTTGGAAAAAGTGGGTTTGGTGTCAGTTTTTATCAGTTTGGTGTCAGAATGATATCTAATTGACTGATGGACGCTGACTTGCTGGCTCACTTTTGTACATTTGCAATAAGATTAAATAGGGCTGAAACATCACCAAAATCACAGGCTGAAATCAACACTAAAAAGTGCATCACCATAGTCTCTAGGCCGGAAGTGCTTTAAATTGGGGTCTTAGGAGCTGTTTCAAAGGGTTAAAAAGGTCACATCTTTCCAAAACGTCATATGTGTGATTAGGCAACCCCAATGAACTGTAAATCAGTCATTACTCCCATCAGATTCCCTTGAAAAACTCACACACGCACACAGTCCATGGGGAGTGACATAGTGTGGGGCTTACAGACACACACTGCCTGCAAAAGTTATTTTCCTTCAAACTATCAAAGAACCGTCAGACCTAGAGCTCTGAAACTTTAGAACCCTTTTCTAGAGCTTATGTCGATAGTGCACGGTGAGTTACGGGGCTCTAGAAGGTTCTCAGGCCGAGAAACAGCCTCGTACATTTGCAATATTTTCAATTGATTTTTACATCGCGAAAATGACAGAATTACTAAAAGTCCCAGAGTCACAAGGCTAGGTGCATTAGAACCGCCTCGGCCCATAGAGACGGACCCTAACGTTTCTGTCCGATAGCTCATTCAAGGACCCCGTAGCAACGCCCGGAAAACGTGGATTTTCACCACCAATTAAGGTCGCTGCTCGGACTCCAAATGACCTATCGAGCCAAAACTCGAGATTCGGGGTCGCCTCAGCTAGGCCTACACATAATGTCGGAACTGGCTAGAACGTAACTACGTGTTTTACATTTTTACTATGATTTAAACAGAAGGCGCTGTGAATTTTGAGCCTGCTCTGACATATGTGATAGTTGGCTTCTAAACGAGTTGGAAAAAGTGGGTTTGGTGTCAGTTTTTATCAGTTTGGTGTCAGAATGATATCTAATTGACTGATGGACGCTGACTTGCTGGCTCACTTTTGTACATTTGCAATAAGATTAAATAGGGCTGAAACATCACCAAAATCACAGGCTGAAATCAACACTAAAAAGTGCATCACCATAGTCTCTAGGCCGGAAGTGCTTTAAATTGGGGTCTTAGGAGCTGTTTCAAAGGGTTAAAAAGGTCACATCTTTCCAAAACGTCATATGTGTGATTAGGCAACCCCAATGAACTGTAAATCAGTCATTACTCCCATCAGATTCCCTTGAAAAACTCACACACGCACACAGTCCATGGGGAGTGACATAGTGTGGGGCTTACAGACACACACTGCCTGCAAAAGTTATTTTCCTTCAAACTATCAAAGAACCGTCAGACCTAGAGCTCTGAAACTTTAGAACCCTTTTCTAGAGCTTATGTCGATAGTGCACGGTGAGTTACGGGGCTCTAGAAGGTTCTCAGGCCGAGAAACAGCCTCGTACATTTGCAATATTTTCAATTGATTTTTACATCGCGAAAATGACCGAATTACTAAAAGTCCCAGAGTCACAAGGCTAGGTGCATTAGAACCACCTCGGCCCATAGAGACGGACCCTAACGTTTCTGTCCGATAGCTCATTCAAGGACCCCGTAGCAACGCCCGGAAAACGTGGATTTTCACCACCAATTAAGGTCGCTGCTCGGACTCCAAATGACCTATCGAGCCAAAACTCGAGATTCGGGGTCGCCTCAGCTAGGCCTACACATAATGTCGGAACTGACTAGAACGTAACTACGTGTTTTACATTTTTACTATGATTTAAACAGAAGGCGCTGTGAATTTTGAGCCTGCTCTGACATATGTGATAGTTGGCTTCTAAACGAGTTGGAAAAAGTGGGTTTGGTGTCAGTTTTTATCAGTTTGGTGTCAGAATGATATCTAATTGACTGATGGACGCTGACTTGCTGGCTCACTTTTGTACATTTGC
>QNTS01019645.1:0-13263 GCA_003317085.1 Hucho hucho
GCTATGTTGCTCTGTCTGCATGCTATGTCTTGCTTGTCCTATGTTGCTCTGCGTGTGCTCATTGATTGTCTGTATTGTAATTGTTTTTAATAACCTGCCCAGGGACTGCGGTTGAAAATTAGCCGGCTGGCTAAAACCGGCACTTTTACTGAAACGTTGATTAATGTGCACTGTCCCTGTAAAAATAAAAATAAACTCAAACTCAAATGTTTTCTGTAGCTGCGGATCAGACCTGCACAACGGTCAGGAGGCATTTTGGACCATTCCTCTTTACAAAACTGTTTCAGTTCAGCAGTATTCTTGGGATGTCTGGTGTGAACTGCTCTCTTGGGGTCATGCCACAGCATCTCAATTGGGTTGAGATCAGGACTCTGACTGGGCCACTCGAGAAGGCGTATTTTCTTCTGTTGAAGCCATTCTGTTGTTTATTTCTTTCTATGTTTTGGGTTGTTGTCCTGCTGCATCATCCAACTTCTGTTGAGCTTCAATTGGCGGACAGATAGCCTTACATTCTCTTGCAAAATGTCTTGATAAACGTTTTCTGTCGATGATAGCAAGCTGTCCAGGCCCTGAGGCAGCAAAGCAGCCCCAAACCATGATGCTCCCTCCACCATACTTTACAGTGGGGATGAGGTTTTGATGTTGGTGTGCTGTGCCATTTTATCTCCACACATAGTGTTGTGTGTTCCTTTCAAACAACTCAACTGTAGTTTCATCTGTCCACAGAATATTTTGGCAGTAGCGCTGTGGAACATCCAGGTGCACTTTTGCAAAATTCAGATGTGCAGCAATGTTTTTTTTGGACAGCAGTGGCTTCTTCTGTGGTGTCCTCCTATGAACACCATTCTTGTTTAGTGTTTTACGACTCAACAGAGATGTTAGCATCTTCCAGAGATTTCTGTAAGTCTTTAGCTGACACTGTAGGACTCTTCTTAACCTCATTGAGCATTAATGCCCTGTGCTCTTGCAGTCATCTTTGCAGGACGGCCACTCCTAGGGAGAGTATCAACAGTGCTGAACTTTCTCCATTTATAGACAATTTGTCTTATCATGGACTGATGAACATCAAGGCTTTTAGAAATACTTTTGTAACCCTTTCCAGCTTTATACAAGTCAACAATTCTTAATGTTAGGTCTTCTGAGATCTCTTTTGTTCGAGGCATGGTTCACATCAGGCAATGCTTCTTGTGAATAGCAAACTCAAATTTTGTTAGTGTTTTTTATAGGGCAAGGCAGCTCTAACCAACATCTCCAATCTCATCTCATTGATTGGACTCCAGGTTAGTTGACTCCTGACTCCAATTAGCTTTTGGGGAAGTCATTAGCCTAGGGGTTCACATACTTTTTCCAACCTACACTGTGAATGTTTAAATGATGTATTCAATATAGCCAAGAAAAATACAATAATTTGTGTGTCATTATTTTAAGCACACTATGTTTGTCTGTTGTTGTGACTTAGATGAAGATCAGATCAAATTTGATGACCAATTTATGGAGAAATCCAGGGAATTCCAAAGGGTTCACAAACTTTTTCTGTGTTTGTGTGTGGTCAGGTGTGTATTAATTCCACCAATTCTGTTGAAAAACGTTTCTTAAAATGGCAGCAAACGGAACGGGGATAAACATACCTGAATTTGTCCAATAGAAACTCTTGTTTGCAACTGTTGGACTAATGATTACACCCCAGATCAGCTGGAGGCAGGCTAGAGTGTGCAAGGCGGTACTAAATGTGTCACTGTCTGTCACCTTGAGTACTCAAATTTTTCTCTCGACCTGTGCACCAATGTTGTAAACTGTCATTCACAGGCTAGGTTTTAGCAACCTCATGATGGGTGTAGGGAAAATTTGAGTATCATGTAGTAACCTAGCTAAACCTATCGATGTTACATTGAGCTGGGTATGAATGACAGTCATTCAATATGCTGGAATAGAAATAAGGCCATGCTCATAAAAATAATACAAGTCCTCCCTCATCTTAAACGACAGGAGTGTTAACCCCGGTGTCCTGGCTAAATTCCCAATCTGGCACTCGTGCCATCATGGCCACCTAATCATCCCCAGCTTCCAATTGGCTCATTCATTCCCCCTCCTCTCCCCTATAACTATTCCCCAGGTCGTTGCTGTAAATGAGAATGTGTTCTCACTCAACTTACCTGGTAAAATAAAAACACGCTTTGCTTACGCAGACAGGCACACAAACAAACAGACAAGGCAGGCAGAGACAAGCAGGCACACAGACAGGCAAGCAGTCACACAAACAGGTAGGCAGGCATACAGACAGGCAGGCAGGGGGGCAGGCAGGCACACAGACAAACAGGCAGTCGCACAGACAAGTAGACAGGCAGGCAGGCAGGCACATAGACAAGTAGACAGGCTACTAAACAAGTAGACACACACACACACACACACACACACACAAGACTGACTAACTGACACACAGCCCACCCACCCTGCTCTTACCAGTCTCTCAGTGCTGTGAAATTGCTTGTTCTCTAATGTCCAATCCCCAGTTTTACACCTTCTGTGTTTAGAAACAGACAGTCCAGGGACACGCTTCAAACTGAAAAACACCCCCACATTCTAATGTGCATGTTGGTTTTCAAGGCAGATGCCCATGGTTTAGCGATTCTGCTTTCAATGCTTTTGGATGCCACTGCATATCTCTCTGAGAGAGAGAGAGAGAGAGAGAGAGAGAGAGAGAGAGAGAGAGAGAGAGAGAGAGAGAGAGAGAGAGAGACTACCTCCAGGGATAGTGAAGAACCAACAGATCTCCAGTATAGACTGGTTGATGGCATAGCCACCAGAGGCTGTCACTTCAGTCCCTTCTCCTTGTTTCCCCTCCTGGTTTACCTCATCTCATTATGGATCCCCTCCCTCCTTTCCCTGTCTCTGGACACCACCGGGCTAGACAGCCACAGAAGACTAGGTCCATTGATCCGTCTAGGACAGCAGCAGTGGGGGCGCTCATCATGGAGCTCAGTGAATCTAGTGTTCCATCCTTTGTCTTTTAACATGAGGCTAATAAAGAACCTGTTTAACCTGGTGTGTGGAATATCCCAGTTTATCAATAGTTAATCAATAGCCTTACTAGATTAGTTACTGTAGTGTACGTGACAGGGAAAACAACAGCAAGCGAAATGAGGGGCTTAACAACTGTTGTGCACTACTGGGCTTGATACTAACTGTCTGTTTGGGCTCAGATTGAGGGGCTTGATACTAACTGTCTGTTTGGGCTCAGATTGAGGGGCTTGATACTAACTGTCTGTTTGGGCTCAGATTGAGGGGCTTGATATGAACTGTCTGTTTGGGCTCAGATTGAGGGGCTTGATACTGTCTGTTTGGGCTCAGATTGAGGGGCTTGATACGAACTGTCTGTTTAAGCTCAGTGGTTCACAACTGAACCACTGGAATTGGCACTGACTTGGGTTTTTATGTATTTATTTATTTTTATTTCACCTTTATTTAACCAGGAAGGCCAGTTGAGAACAAGTTCTCATTTACAACTGCATCCTGGCCAAGATAAAGCAAAGCAGTGCGATACAAACAACAACACAGAGTTACACATGGAATAAACAAGCGTACAGTCAATAGCACTATAGAAAAAAAGAAAGTCTATATACAGTGTGTGCAAATGGTGTGAGGAGGTAAGGCAATACATAGGCCATAGTAGCGAGGTAATTATAATTTAGCAAATTAACACTGGAGTGATAGATGTGCAGATGATGATGTGCAAGTAGAAGTACTGGTGTGCAAAAGAGCAGAAAAGTAAATAAAAACAATATGGGGATGAGGTAGGTAGATTGGATGGGCTATTTACAGATGGGCTATGTACAGCAACAGCGATCGGTTAGCTGCTCAGATAGCTGATGTTTAAAGTTAGTGAGGGAAATATAAGTCTCCAGCTTCAGCGATTTTTGCAATTAGTTCCAGTCATTGGTATCAGACAACTGGAAGGAAAGGCGGCCAAAGGAGGTGTTGGCTTTGAGGGTGACCAGTGAGATATACCTGCTGGAGCGTGTGCTATGGGTGGGTGTTGTTATCGTGACCAGTGAGCTGAGATAAGGCAGAGATTTACCTAGCATAGACTTATAGATGACCTGGAGCCAGTGGGTCTGGCAACGAACATGTAGCGAGGGCCAGCCGACTAGAGCATACAGGTCGCAGTGGTGGGTGGTATATGAGGCTTTGGTGACAAAACGGATGGCACTGTGATAGACTGCATCCAGTTTGCTGAGTAGAGTGTTGGAGGCTATTTTGTAAATGACATTACCGAAGTCAAGGATCGGTAGGATAGTCAGTTTTACGAGGGTATGTTTGGCGGCGTGAGTGATGGAGGCTTTGTTTTTTTGCATAATAGGAAGTCGATTCTAGATTTAATTTTGGATTGGAGATGTTTAATATGAGTCTGGAAGGAGAGTTTACAGTCTAGCCAGACACCTAGGTATTTGTAGTTGTCCACATATTCTAAGTCAGAACCGTCCAGAGTAGTGATGCTAGTCGGGCGGACGGGTGCGGGCAGCGAACGGTTGAAAAGCATGCATTTAGTTTTACTAGCGTTTAAGAGCAGTTGGAGGCCACGGAAGGAGTGTTGTATGGCATTGAAGCTCGTTTGGAGGTTTGTTAACACAGTGTCCAAAGAAGGGCCAGATGTATACAGAATGGTGTCGTCTGCGTAGAGGTGGATCAGGGAATCACCTGCAGCAAGAGCGACATCGTTGATATATACAGAGAAAAGAGTTGGCCCGAGAATTGAACCCTGTGGTACCCCCAGGGTATCTCTCTCTCAGTTATAGCTGTTAGGGGTCCGCCATATAATAATAATTATTGGGGTGGTGCGTATATTTGTCCTGTTACACACTAGTACAAGTGTGTAATGGACATGTGTTTTTTGCATAACCCAACTCCTCCTGAGATGCCCGCAGACTGTGACATTATAATGGCTGTGGAGAAATGAACATGTGACTTTCACAGACAATCCAATACATCTTCAGAGATATTGATGCTATTGATGTCTTGAAGACATTGATTTTGGCTTCCCTTATGTAAGTGAGCTATATATATGTGATAAAATGATGTTGTACTCGATAGGTGCAAGTAGAGATGTTTGTAGGGGTTTGTGAGGCTGTCAGTGGATCAGTAATTAGCTCAATGTTTGAGAGAGAGAGAGAGAGAGAGAGAGAGAGAGAGAGAAGGAACATTTGAGACACTTGGTTATTCTGTTTGGTAGGTTACACACTTTATTGTTGTCTGCTCTCTTATCAAAAGGGCAAAATTGTGATGTAGATATTTGGGGGACAAACAGTAGCCTGGGGGTTGCATTTTCTGCAATTCTCCGTAGTTTGACTTATTATGCCTCTCTTGAGGGGTATTTTGAGGGGTATATGGATGGTTATTTTCAAAGAGAAAGAGAGAAGAGAGAGAGAGAGAGAGAGAGAGAGAGAGAGAGAGAGAGAGAGAGAGAGAATACAGGGATTAAGGAGCCAGTGACTAAATATTATTAGAACAACCTTATGGTTAGAACTTAACCACATAGTCCTCAAGTGTCTGTGTATACACACATCATGTGCACATGACCGTAATGCAGGGAAAGGCAGGTCCAATGACTAAGCTATGAAAGTAAATAAAGAGACCGACGCAGTTCAGACATTCAGCATAAAAATGTATATCATGTGTAAAAAGTACGCTTGGGTTGTTAAATATGCAGTCCATGTATTGAATACATATTTCATGCAGTGTTTGCAAACTAAGTTGTGATAACATCCCGTGGGTTATAGATCTAACACGGCCTTCACATGTCCCTGTCCCAACACTGATTATTAATGTCTAGACTAAACTAACTAAGGGCGTTTCAATTTGTTTATTATTATCAAAGATCCGGTTTCACTTATCTAAAAAAGTTTTTCCTAAACCTTAAATTTAGAAACGCGACCAAAAATAACCCACAGAAAATAGTTACATGGAGAAAGCCTTATCTCATTTTGAATGAGAAAGTACAATATTTTAAACAAATGTTCTCTTGTCAAGTTCCTGATGATATCCTTCTCCCTACAAATCATGTTAAACAATCGGTGACACAAACAAAAACGTGTGAAAGCCTAATTACACAGAATGAACTATGGTTGGCATTTGATTCCTATCAGACGGGGAAAACCCCTAGCCTTGATGGCATTCTAATAGAGACACAGTATAGCAAGCTTTTTATGAACTACTGAAAGATCCATTACAGTCATGTTTTAATTACTCCTACAGTTGAAGTCGGAAGTTTACATACACCTTAGCCAAATACATTTAAACTCAGTTTTTCACAATTCCTGACATTTAATCCTAGTAGAAATGCCCTGTCTTAGGTCAGTTACGATCACCACTTTATTTTAAGAATGTGAAATGTCAGAATAATAGTAAAGAGAATGATTTATTTCAGCTTTTATTTCTTTCATCACATTCCCAGTGGGTCAGAAGTTTACGTACACTCAATTAGTATTTGGTAGCATTGCCTTTAAATTGTTTAACTTGGGGCACAAATGTCCCTTTCACAAGCTTCCCACAATGATTTGGGTGAATTTTGGCCCATTCCTCCTGACAGAGCTGGTGTAACTGAGTCAGGTTTGTAGGCCTCCTTGCTCGCACATGCCTTTTCAGTTCTGCCCACAGATTTTCTATAGGATTGAGGTCAGGGCTTTGTGATGGCCACTCCAATACCTTGACTTTGTTGTCTTTAAGCCATTTTGCCACAACTTTGGAAGTATGCTTGGGGTCATTGTCCATTTGGAAGACCCATTCGCGACAAAGCTTTAACTTCCTGACTGATGTCTTGAAGTGTATATATCCACACAACGTTTCTTCCTCATGATCCTACCGATCTCTCTCTCCCTCCTGCAGCAAAGCACCCCCACAACTTCTTTGCTTCACGGAAACATGGCTCACTCAGGACACGTTATCAGAGTCGGTACAGCCACATGGTTTCTCCACGCATCGCGCCGACAGAAATAAACATCTATCTGGTAAGAAGAAGGGCGGGGGTGTGTGCCTTATTATTAACGAGTCGTGGTGTGATCATAACAACATACAGGAACTCAAGTCCTTATGTTCACCTGACATAGAATTCCTTACAATCAAATGCCAACCGCATTATCTACCAAGAGAATTCTCCTCGATTATAATCACAGTCGCATATATCCCCCTCAAGCAGACACATCGACGGCACTGAAAGAAATTCATTGGACTCTATGTAAACTGGAAACCACATATCCTGAGGCTGCATTTATTGTGGCTGGGGATTTTAACAAGGCTAATCTGAAAACAAGGCTCCCTAAATGTTATCAGCATATCGAATGTGCGACCCGGGCCGGGAAAATCCTGGATCATTTTTATTCTAACTTCCGTGACACATACAAGGCCATTCTCCGCCCTCCTTTCGGCAAGTCTGACCATGACTCCATTTTGTTGCTCCCAGCCTACAGACAGAAACTAAAACAGGAAACGCCCTGCTCAGGTCTGTTCAACGCTGGTCTGACCAATCTGATTCCACGCTTCAAGATTGCTTCGAGCACGTGGACTGGGATATGTTCCGGACAGCATCAGACAACAACATTGATGTATACGCTGATTCGGTGAGCGAGTTTATTAGCAAGTGCATCGGTGATGTTGTACCCATAGCAACTATTAAAACCTTCCCCAACCAGAAACCGTGGATTGATGGCAGCATTCGCTCAAAACTAAAAGCGCGAACCACTGCTTTTAATCAGGGCAAGGCGACCGGAAACATGACTGAATACAAACAGTGTAGCTATTCCCTCCGCAAGGCAATCAAACAAGCTAAGCGTCAGTATAGAGACAAAGTAGAGTCACAATTCAACGGCTCAGACACAAGAGGAATGTGGCAGGGTCTACAGTCAATTACAGACTACAAAAAGAAAACCAGCCCCGTCGCGGATCACGATGTCCTGCTCCCAGACAAACTAAACAACTTCTTTGCTCGCTTTGAGGACAGTACAGTGCCACGACACGGCCCGCTACCAAAACCTGCGGGCTCACCTTCACCGCAGCCAACGTGAGTAAAACATTTAAGCGTGTTAACCCTCGCAAGGCTGCCAGCCCAGATGGCATCCCTGGCCGTGTCCTCAGAGCATGCGTAGACCAGCTAGCTGGTGTGTTTACGGACATATTTAATGAATCCTTATCCCAGTCTGCTGTTCCCACATGCTTCAAGAGGGCCACCATTGTTCCCAAGAAAGCTAAGGTAACTGAGCTAAATGACTATCGCCCCGTAGCACTCACTTCCGTCATCATGAAGTGCTTTGAGAGATTAGTCAAGGATCATATCACCTCCATCCTGCCAGACACCCTAGACCCACTCCAATTTGCTTACCGTCCCAATAGGTCCACTGGACAAGAGGAATACCTATGTAAGAATGCTGTTCATCGACTACAGCTCAGCATTTAACACCATAGTACCCTCCAAACTCATCATTAAGCTTGAGACCCTAGGTCTCGACCCAGCCCTGTGCAACTGGGTCCTGGACTTCCTGACGGGCCGGCCCCAGGTGGTGAGGGTAGGAAACAACACTCTCCACCCCGCTGATCCTCAACACTGAGGCCTCACAAGGGTGCGTTCTCAGCACTCTCCTGTACTCCCTGTTCACCCATGACTGTGTGGCCAAGCACGCCTCCAACTCAATCATCAAGTTTGCTGACGACACTACAGTGGTAGGCTTGATTACCAACAATGACGAGACGGCCTACACGGAGGAGGTGAGGGCCCTCGGAGTGTGGTGTCAGGAAAATAACCTCTCACTCAACGTCAACAAAACTAAGGAGATGATCGTGGACTTCAGGAAACAGCAGAGGGAGCACCCCCCTATTCACATCGACGGGACAGTAGTGGAGAAGGTGGAACGTTTTAAGTTCCTCTGCGTACACATCACGGACAAACTGAAATTTTCCACCCACACAGACAGCGTGGTGAAGAAGGCGCAACAGCGCCTCTTCAACCTCAGGAGGCTGAAGAAATTCGGCTAGTTACCAAAAACACTCAAACTTCTACAGATGCACAATCGAGAGCATCCTGTCGGGCTGTATCACCACCTGGTATGGCAACTGCTCCGCCCACAACCGTAAGGCTCTCCAGAGGGTAGTGAGGACTGCACAACGCATCACCGGGGGTAAACTACCTGCCCTCCAGGACACCTACACCACCCGATGTCACAGGAAGGCCAAAAAGATAATCAAGGACAACAACCACCCGAGCCACTGCCTGTTCACCCCGCTATCATCCAGAAGGCGAGGTCAGTACAGGTGCATCAAAGCTGGGGCCGAGAGACTGAAAAACAGCTTCTATCTCAAGGCCATCAGACTGTTAAACAGCCACCTCTAACATTGAGTGGCTGCTGCCAACATACTGACTTAAATCTCTAGCCACTTTAAATAATAGAAAATTGGATGTAACAAATGTATCACTGGCCACTTTAAACAATTTTGTATATAATGTCTACATATCCGACATTACTCATATCCAATGTATACACTGTACTCTATACCATCTACTGAATCTTGCCTATGCCGTTCGGCCATCGACTCAAATCTCTAGCCACTTTAATAATTAAAAAGTGGATGTAATAAATGTATCACTAGCCACTTTAAACGATGCCATTTATATAATGTTTACATATCCTACATTACTCATCTCACATGTATATACTGTACTCTATACCATCTACTGAATCTTGCCTATGCCGGTCAGCCATCGTTCATCCATATATTTACATGTACATACTCGTATTCATTCCTTTACACTTGTGTGTATAAGGTAGTTGTTGTGAAATTGTTAGATTACTTGTTAGATACTACTGCATGGTCGGAACTAGAAGCACAAGCATTTCGCTACACTCGCATTAACATCTGCTAACCATGTGTATGTGACAAATAAAATTTGATTTGATTTGATGCTGCCAACCCCGTGCTTCACGGTTGGGATGGTGTTCTTTGGCTGGGATGGTTGGGATGGTGTTCTTAAACACAACACATCACTGAGTACAATATCTGTTATATTTTCAAGCATGGTGGTGGCTGCATCATGTTATGGGTATGCTTGACATGGGAGTTTTATTTAGGATAAAAAGAAACGGAATAGAGCTAACCACAGGCAAAATCCTAGAGGAAAACCTGGTTCAAGTTTCTTACCAAGACAACATTTAATGTTCCTGAGTGGCCTTTTACTTAAATCGGCTTGAAAAACTATAGCAAGACCTACAAATGGCTGTCTAGAAATGATCAACAACCAACCTGACAGAGCTTGAATATTTTTTTTAAGAATAATGTGCAAATAATTTACAATCCAGGTGTGCAAAGCTCACAGCTGTAATCGCTACCAAAGGTGATTCTAACATCAGGGGTGTGAATAGTTATGTAAATAAGATATTTCTGTATTTCACTTTATCATTATGGTATATTGTTTGTAGATGGGTGAGAAAAAATATAAATTTAATCAATGTTGAATTCAGGCTGTAAACCAACAAAATGTGGAATAAGAAGGGGTATGAATACTTTCTGAAGGCACTGTATATGGCCTTGGCTTGACTGGAGGTGTTGGGTAGTGAATGCTGCCTGCCTGGGGTTGCATAAACATAGACTTGGTGTACAGGGGCCTACCCTTAGATGTAACAACAACTTGCACTCTTAGAAAAAAGGGTTCCAAAAGGGTTCTTTGGCTGTCCCCATAGGGAAACCCTTTTTGGTTCCAGGTAGAACTCTTTTTGGTATAACTATTTTGGGTTCCATGTAGAACCATCTGTGTAAAGGGTTCTACATGGAACTCAAAAGGGTTCTACCCTCATACAGGAAAAAGAGAAGGAGAAAGAGAGGAACAGAGGAAGAGCAGTGAGCGGTATGTGAGAGGTATGTGAGCGGTATCACAGGGAATGTTAGAGACATCAATTACTCCAGTACAGTCATGCCTGAATCTGTATCACATTACAGCGTCAGTAACGAGGAGAGAGGGAGAGAGAGAGAGAGAGAGAGAGAGACCTAGAGAGAGACGGAGAGAGAGAGAGAGAGACCTAGAGAGAGACGAAGAGAGCGAGAGAGGGTGTCAGAAAGAGAGGAAAGCGAGAGAGAAGAAAAAGAAAGCGATGTGGACGACGAGCAAGGCAATTAGCAGATTGTGCTTTTTAATACGGAAACTGTAGCTAGGCAACAGCTAGCAAGGAGCTAAAAGTGATCAAAGTAAACAACTAGACGCTGATTATTTAAGAAACCAATGACTGGATGTTTACTTGACTGTCTCAGGACTGTAATGGGATAAGTTTTGATGTGGATTTCCATCTCTAAATCACAAGGAGAGTGGCCACACAGATTGCTGTCTCCTGGTTGGCGTTATTGTTAGCGTAGCCTAGCGCTACATTAGCGAGTGATTAAGAGAACTTGATGGATCTCCTCAGTCGACTGATGGGCTGATCCCTTTGAACAGTACTTAACCTACACACACACACACACACTCACTCACTCACTCTCTCTCCCATACACACACCTGATGCCTGCTCCTCTCCTCTCCCCAGGCCAGTGATCAGTGTTGTGCTGTGCTGGCTAAATCATTGAGTGCCATCTGGTTGTCTTCTGGGAGTTCTCTGAGTGTTCAGTGTGCTCCATGTAGTCCTATCCCAGGTAGCCCATATAGGCCTAATGCTACAACCTCCAACCACACTGAGCTTATGCCCCAAATGACACCCTATTCCCTATATAGTGCACTACTTTTTCCCTCCCCTATAGGTAAAAAATAGAGCATTATATAGGGAATAGGGTGTCATTTGGGACGCACTCTGAGAGATATGAGGAGATATAAGGAGACAGCACAACCTTACCCGGTACATTGAGGGATGGCTAAACTCATTGGCTCCAACAGATCAGAGCTGCCAGCTAGGCTTTACCGCCCACTGTGCCTCCCACCCTACCTCCAGTTTTTGGCTTCTATCTGACTGTGACTTTCTCCCTCCTGTTTCTCGCTCTCACTCAGTCTCTCTCTCTCTCTCTCTCTCTCTCTCTCTCTCTCTCTCTCTCGCTCTCTTTCTCTCTCTCTCTCTCTCTACACACACATTCATCACCCCCCCCAACACACCCCCTTCTCACATATAATCAGGTGTGTTGACATCCTGTTTATGATGAGTTCCCTTCTCCCCACACTTCATTATAGCTCACAAATCAACTGAATGCCTCCATCGAACATCTTCCATCTACACAGTAAACATAGCACACAGCAGAACTCCAAAACCATTACACCATGAAATATTTAAACAAGCAGCTCCCACAGGAGCCCTGTGATCAATGGATCAATATGAACACCCGGGCAGAAAGCAATACTCAATTAAGGAATATTCTTTTCAATTCAATCGCCGCAGGAAAACATTCTCATGAATAGAGAAGGGACAAACACACACACACACTTCCTCCCTCTTCACAAGAAGAGACCAGACACATCAAATAGAGGTTCAAGCCAGGGCATGTTTGTCCCTGCATGAGGCATTGTTAGTGGAATGACCAAATCTGTTCTGGCTTTTCAATGAAAGTCTAATGAAAGAACAGGACATTTTGGCATGTCTGTTTACATTGGGCCATTCCCTTATGTTTCTCTTTCTCAGCTTGTCTGGAGATTACATTTTCATCATTTAGCAGACACTCTTACCCAGAGCGACATACATGAGTAATTAGTGTTAAATGCCTTGCTCAAAGGCACATTGACAGATTATTAACCTAGTGGGCTCCAAGATTCAAACCAGCAACCTTTTGATTACTGGCCCAATGTTCTAACCACTAGGCTACCTGCTGCCTCAGCTCTTGTTATGATTACTTTCTCGTTCCTGGTGCACAATGAGGATGTCCCAATACATGGCTGACGATTCCCTGCTGCTAACGAAATGAAAAGTTGCTGGAATGAAAACGAACCTGAAACTCAAATGATCTGAGCTGATAATAGACTGTTTGAAAGCTACAGTATGTCCTGTGTGTCCATTTTTCAGTTGTATAACCCCCTTTCTCTTCTCTTTCCTCTCTCTCCCTCCCTTCCCTCCCTCTCTTTCCTCTCTCTCCCTCTCTCCCTTCCCTCTCCTCTCCTCTCCCTCGCTCCTTCCCTTCTCCCTCCCTCCCCTCCTCTCCCTCCCTAACTCCCTTCTCTCTCGCTCCCCTCCTTTCCCTCCCTTCCTTCTCTCTCCCTCCCTCTCTTCTCTCTCCCTCCCCTCCCTTCTCTCTCCCTCCCTCCCTCCCTCCCTCCCTCTC
>QNTS01019712.1:6339-17804 GCA_003317085.1 Hucho hucho
GTCTCTGGTTAACATGTCAGTCAAGTGTCAAAGGAAGTCCACAGCGAGTGTGTGTCAGTTGTGATTCTCAATCCCTGTGTGTGTGCTTTATATGAGAGGGGGGAGGCCACAGCACCTGAAGGCTGAGTGACTGGGCTCATTGTGATATCATTCCAGAAAGATGAAGCATCTGCTGGTCTGCCTGCTTCTCTCCTCCCTCTGTTCCCTCTCTTCTTGGGGTAAGTTACAAAATATGTAGTTGCACATTTATGTGGACCATCATTATCTTAGATTAAACCAACACCATATTGGCTCACCGGGCAAAGACATCACAATGTTTTTAAAGGGACGGTAATTTACATATTCTACTGGTCTGGACATTACCTTTCATTTCACTGTAGTCAATACATTTATTTTGGTATCATTAACAACAACAGCAAGGCTTGTAGAATTCATAAAGCCATGTTTTATACTACCTTTTATACCATGTTTCAAATTTATTGGTCACATACACATGGTTAGCAGATGTTAATGCGAGTGTAGCGAAATGCTTGTGCTTCTAGTTCAACCGTGCAGTAGTATCTAACAAGTAATCTAACAAATTCATGACAACTACCTTATACACACAAGTGTAAAGGAATGAATATATACATATAAATATATGGATGAGCGATGGCCGAACGGCATAGGCAAGATGCAGTAGAGGGTATAGAGTACAGTCGTGGCCAAAAGTTTTGAGAATGACACAAATATTAATTTTCACAAAGTCTGCTGCCTCAGTTTGTCTGATGGCAATTTGCATATATTCCAGAATGTCATGAAGAGTAATCAGATGAATTGCAAAGTCCCTCTTTGCCATGCAAATGAACTGAATCCCCCAAAAACATTTCCACTGCATTTCAGCCCTGCCACAAAAGGACCAGCTGACATCATGTCAGTGATTCTCTCGTTAACACAGGTGTGAGTGTTGACGAGGACAAGGCTGGAGATCACTCTGTCATGCTGATTGAGTTCGAATAACAGACTGGAAGCTTCAAAAGGAGGGTCAGGACCGTCTCCTAAAGTTGATTCAGCTGCGGGATCGGGGCACCACCAGTACAGAGCTTGCTCAGGAATGGCAGCAGGCAGGTGTGAGTGCATCTGCACGCACAGTAAGGCAAAGACTTTTGGAGGATGGCCTGGTGTCAAGAAGGGCAGAAAAAAAGCCACTTCTCTCCAGGAAAAACATCAGGGACAGACTGATATTCTGCAAAAGGTACAGGGATTGGACTGCTGAGGACTGGGGTAAAGTCATTTTCTCTGAATCCCCTTTCCGATTGTTTGGGTCATCCGGAGAAGACAAGGTGATCGCTACCATCAGTCCTGTGTCATGCCAACAGTAAAGCATACTGAGACCATTCATGTGTGGGGTTGCTTCTCAGACAAGGGAGTGGGCTCACTCACAATTTTGCCTAAGAACAAAGCCATGAATAAAAAATGCTACCAACACATCCTCCGAGAGCAACTTCTCCCAACCATCCTGGAACAGTTTGGTGACGAACAATGCCTTTTCCAGCATGATGGAGCACCTTGCCATAAGGCAAAAGGGATAACTAAGTGGCTCGGGGAACAAAACAGTGATATTTTGGTCCATGGCCAGGAAACTCCCCAGACCTTAATCCCGTTGAGAACTTGTGGTCAATCCTCAAGAGGTGGGTGGACAAACAAAAACCCACAAATTCTGACAAACTCCAAGCATTGATTATGCAAGAATGGGCTGCCATCAGTCAGGATGTGGCCAGAAGTTTATTGACAGCATGCAGGGGGGGATTGCAGAGGTCTTGAAAAAGAAGGGTCAACACTGCAAATATTGACTCTTTGCATCAACTTCATGTAATTGTCAATAAAAGCTTTTGACACTTATGAAATGCTTGTAATTATACTTCAGTATTCCATAGTAACATCTGACAAAAATATCTAAAGACACTGAAGCCGCCAACTTTGTGGAAATTAATATTTGTCATTCAACTTTTGGCCACAACTGTACAGTGTGTATATACATATGAGATGATCCATGCAGGGTATGTAAACATTATACAAAGTGGCATTGTTTAAAGTGACTAGTGATACATTTGTTACATCAATTTTTTTTATTATTAAAGTGGCTAGAGATTTGAGTCAGTATGTTGGCAGCAGCCACTCAATGTTAGTAATGGCTGTTTAACAGTCTGATGGCCTTGAGATAGAAGCTGTTTTTCAGTCCCAGCTTTGATGCACCTGTACTGACCTCACCTTCTGGATGATAGCGGGGTGAACAGGCAGTGGCTCGGGTGATTGTTGTCCTTGATGATCTTTTTGGCCTTCCTGTGACATCGGGTGGTGTAGGTGTCCTGGAGGGCAGGTAGTGTGCCCCCGGTGATGTGTTGTGCAGACCTCACTACCCTCTGGAGAGCCTTAGGGTTGTGAGCAGAGCAGTTGCTGTACCAGGCGGTGATACAGCCCGACAGGATGCTCTCGATTGTGCATCTGTAAAAGTTTGAGTGTTTTCGGTGACAAGCCAAATTTCTTCAGCCTCCTGAGGTTGAAGAGGCGCTGTTGCGCCTTCTTCACCACAGTCTGTGTGGATGGACCATTTCAGTTTGTCCGTGATGTGTACGCCGAGGAACTTAACTTCCCACCTTCTCCACTACTGTCCCATCGATGTGGATAGGGGGGTGCTCCCTCTGCTGTTTCCTAAAGTCCACAATCATCTCATTTTGTTTTGTTGACGTTGAGTGTGAGGTTATTTTCCTGACACCACACTCCGAGGGCCCTCACCACCTCCCTGTAGGCAGTCTCGTCGTTGTTGGTAATCAAGCCTACCACTGTAGTGTCGTCTGCAAACTTGATGATTGAGTTGGAGGCGTGCATGGCCACGCAGTCATGGGTGAACAGGGAGTACAGGAGAGGGCTGAGAACGCACCCTTGTGGGGCCCCAGTGTTGAGGATCAGCGGGTAGAGGTGTTGTTTCCTACCCTCACCTGGGGGCGGCCCGTCAAAGTCCAGGACCCAGTTGCACAGGGCTGGGTTGAGACCCAGGGTCTCAAGCTTAATGATGAGTTTGGAGGGTACTATGGTGTTACATGCTGAGCTGTAGTCGATGAACAGCATTCTTACATAGGTATTCCTCTTGTCCAGATGAGTTAGGGCAGTGTGATTGCGTCGTCTGTGGACCTATTGGGGCCGTAAGCAAATTGGAGTGGGTCTAGGGTGTCAGGTAGGGTGGAGGTGATGTGATCCTTGACTAGTCTCTCAAAGCTCTTCATGGTGACAGAAGTGAGTGCTACGGGGCGATAGTCGTTTAGCTCAGTTACCTTAGCTTTCTTGGCAACAGTAACAATGGTGGCCCTCTTGAAGCATGTGGGAACAGCAGACTGGGATAGGGATTGATTATGTCCGTTAACACACCAGCCAGCTTGTCTGCTCATGCTCTGAGGACACGGCTAGTAATGCCATCTGGGCCGGCAGCCTTGCGAGGGTTAACACGTTTAAATGTTTTACTCACGTTGGCTGCAATTGAGAGCCCACAGGTTTTGGTGTTAGGCCGTGGCACTGTATTGTCCTCAAAGCGAGCAAAGAAGTTGTTTAGTCTGTCTGGGAGCAGGACATCATGGTCCGCGACGGGGCTGTTTTTCTTTTTGTAGTCCGTGATTGACTGTAGACCCTGCCACATTCCTCTCGTGTCTGAGCCGTTGAATTGTGACTATATTGACGCTTAGCTTGTTTGATTGCCTTGCGGAGGGAATAGTAGCTACACTGTTTGTATTCGGTCATGTTTCCTTTCGCCTTGCCATGATTAAAAGCAGTGGTTCGCGCTTTCAGTTTTGTGCGAATGCTGCCATCAATCCATAGTTTCTGTGTTGGAAGGTTTTAACAGTCACCGTGGGTACAACATCAACAATGCACTTGTTAGTCAGCGTATACATCAATGTTATTGTCTGATGCTATCCGGAACATGTCCCAGTCCACGTGATCGAAGCAATCTTGAAGCGTGGAATCAGATTGGTCGGACCAGCATTGAACAGACCTGAGCACGGCATTTCCTGTGAGTTTTTGTCTATAGGCTGGGAGCAACAAAATGGAGTCGTGGTCAGATTTTCCAAAAGGAGGGCGAGGGAGAGCTTTGTATGTGTCGCGGAAGTTAGAATGGCAATGATCCAGAATTTTTCCAGCCCTGGTCGTGCATTCAATATGCTGATAAAATTTAGGGAGCCTTGTTTTCACATTAGCCTTGTTAAAATCCCCAGCTACAATAAATGCAGCCTCAGGATATGCGTTTTCTAGTTTACATAGAGTTGAATGAAGTTCTTTCAGAGCCGTCGAGGTGTCTGCTTGAGGGGGGATATACACGGCTGTGGTTATAATTGAAGAGAATTCTCTTGATAGATAATACGGTCGGCATTTGATTGTAACCTATTCTAGGTCAGTTGAACAAAAGGACTTGAGTTCCTGTATGTTGTTATGATCACACCACGACTCGTTAATCATAAAGCATTACACCCCCGCCCTTCTTCTTACCAGAGAGATGTTTGTTTCTGACGGCGCAATGCGTGAAGAAACCAGGTGGCTGTACCGACTCTGATAACGTATCCCGAGTGAGCCATGTTTCCGTGAACCAGAGAATGTTACCATCTCTGTCTCTCTGGATGGCAACCGTTGCTTGAATTCAGTCTACCTTGTTGTCAAGAGACTGGACATTGGCGAGTAGTATACTCGGGCTATGTACCGGTCTACGGAGCCTGACCAGAAGACCGCACCGTCTGCCCCTTCTGCGGCGCCGTTGTTTTGGGTCGCCCGATCCATTGTCCTGGGTGGTGGACCAAACAGAGGATCCGCTTCGGGAAAGTCGTATTCCTGGTCGTAATGTTGACGTTGCTCTTATATCCAATAGTTCTTCCCGGCTGTATGTAATAAGACTTAAGATTTCCTGGGATAAGTGTAAGAAATAATACATTAAAAAAAACGACTGCAGTGTCCTAGGAACGCGAAGTGAGGCGACCATCTCTGTCGGTGCGTTACCACGTATACCCAGTTTTATGCCATGTTTCATAACATGTTTTTTTTATTCCACGTTTTCTATGCTAATAATTATTTGGATTTGTTAATGGTACCACCCTAATATGAATACATTACATCAGGTTCATGCATGTCATTCTATTTAGCCTTGTCATTTGACACTTTATTCATGTTTTCTCTGTCTGTCCACAGGTATAAGCGGCACGTTGGTGGTGATCCAGTCTCCTCATAATGTAACAGTAACAGAGGGGGACACTGTTCAGATCCAGTGCTGCTGGAATAAAAATGTTTCAAGAGCGACAGTTAATTGGCATANCGTGAATGCAGGCCAGTGTTGTGAGTCATTGTGTTGGTTTCTTTCAGCTGTAGCTAAGAGACCAATGAACACTTTCTTCATAGAGTAGAAAGAGACCGACACGACGCTGTGACTTCCTGTTGAATATCATGGACGTCCACTATGTCACCTCTCTACAGGGACACCTGCAGAATACCACAACAGTTACTCATCACTGATGTAGTGACGCTTAGTAACTACCGTAGTTAGGAGCTTAAGCTTAAACATTTCATTTGTGTGTGAATTGTTCAATAGTTCACACTATGTGCATGTAGTTGACTGAATTGAGTGTGTTTATTGATGTTGATGGTTCAATTTAAAAAATAAATCCATACGTTGTAAAAGTTTTTAAATAAAATAAAACATATTGCACCATACAAAGTTCTGTCTTAAATTGCCTCAGAAACAATAACTGAACATTTTGTCTGTGCAAAGATGTTGTAAGGAAGACTTTCACAACCTGTACACTTAGTTCTCTGCTTTCCACATCATTTTGCCAGTGATGAATCTTTTGACTATGTAACGATGTGCGCTGAGAGTCGGGAAGCAAGTTCAGGGAATGAGTGTTTTAATTAATAAATGCAACATAATACAAAACACGAACAACGCACAGACATGAAACAGAAACAATAACGCCTGGGGAAGGAACCAAAGGGAGTGACATAAGTAGGGAAGGTAATCAGGGATGTGATGGAGTCCAGGTGAGTCTGACGCGCAAGTGCGCGTAACGATGGAGACAGGTGTGCGCCATAACGAGCAACCTGGTGACCTTGAGGCCAGAGAGGGAGCACATGTGACAGACTAGATCTTTAATCAACAAATATCTGGTTTAGAACTGCAGATACTTGAAATCAGCTGGTATAGAGCAGATAGCAAGACCATTAGAAGATGACATTACTAGGTCAAAGGTTCAACATGAAGAAAGAACACATTACGCGCATAAAGAAGAGAAGCGACTCTGGTTGACCCTTCAGTGCGTCGAGAGGACTCCCATCCTTACTTCACTGTGTTACATCTGCGCCTGCCACGCCCCCTACTGCTCATCCTGTGTTTCCCTATCCTGCCGCCACCACTCCCCCAGTGCTCTCTCCCTCTTTCTCTCTGTGTGTGTGATTGTGTGGGCAGAGACAGGTGTGCTGGGGGCAGAGCAGATCCCCACCAGCTCCAACCTGTTCCATAATCACGACCTCTACAAATACGTAACCTCTGCTCAGTCAGTCTGCGGTTTTAGCTGTTTGCGCCTGCTTTCGTGTTGTACCTGTTTTCCCTTGCCTGACGCTGTTTTCCTCCTTGCTACAGTTCTGTCCGCTCTGACTCTGGTCCCTGTCTCCAGTCCCACGTCTCTTTAGTCCTGCTACCCTGTCCTGGATCCCCCACTCTACTGCTTCCTTGGATTCCTCTCCGGACCCAGCCCAAACTCCCCTCGCTCCAGCCTCAGCACCTGGCTCCCTGCAACCCGCCCAAGCTTGCCCTGGCCTGCACCCCATCTTCCCCCTGTTTTTCAATAAATACCTTGATTACCTTATCCCAGTCGTCTCGTCTGAGTCTGCTCTTGGGTTCACCTGCTCCACGTAACACATTGGTGGGTTTTTCCTTAAATGTTTTTATCTATTATATGTTTAAGACATATAAATGGAATATAAATAAAACTTATATAATAAAATGTCAGTGCATTCGGAAAGTATTAAGAACCCTTGACTTTTTACACGTTACATAATCTAAAATGTATTAAATAGTTTTTATTCCTCACCAATCTATACACAATACTCCATAATGAAAAAGCAAAAACAGGATTCTAGAAATGTTTGCAAATTTATAATAAAAACACCCCCGGAAATATCACACTGACATAAGTATTCAGACCCTTTACTCAGTACTTTGTTGAATCACCTTTGCCAGCGATTAAAGCCTAGAGTCGTCTTGGGTATGACGCTACAAGCTTGGCATACCTGTATTTGGGGAGTTAGTCCCATTCTTCTCTGCAGATCCTCTCAAGCTCTGTCAGTTTGGATGGAGAGTGTCACTGCACAGCTATTTTCAGGTCTCTCCAGAGATGTTCCATCGAGTTCACGTCCGGGCTCTGGCTGGGCCACTCATGGACGTTCAGAGACTTGTCCCATAGGACGGTGCACAGTTGGCCCAGCGTTGTCCGGGTTTGGCCGGTGTAGGTCGTCATTGTAAATAAGAATTTGTTCTAAACTGACTTGCCTAGTTAGGTTCAATAAAAATACCAGAAATGGCTTGGTGTTGCTCTGACATGCACTGTCAACTGTGGGACCTTATATAGACAGGTGTGTGCCTTTCCAAATAATGTCCAATCAGTTGTATTTACCACAGGTGGACTCCAATCAAGTTGTAGAAACATCTCAAGGACGATCAATGGAAACAGGACGCACCTGAGCCTAATTTCGAGTATCATAGCAAAGGGTCTGATTACTTATGTAAATAAGGTATTTCAGTTTATAAAAACCTGTTTTCGCTTTGTCATCATGGGGTATTGTGTGTAGATCGATGATAATTCTATATATTTTTTATACATTTTAGAATAAGGCTGTAACGTAACAAAATATGGAAAAAGTAAAGGGGTCTGAAAACTTTCCGAATGCACTGAATATACTGTATAGACTTGGCACATTCAAAACATGTAGGAGTAAAAACTGCTATGAAGCAGAGGGGTGAAAAATGCTAAAAAGGAACCTTTAATCTCTACAGAACCTTTTCTGTTGTGAACTGGGTTCTCTGCCTCCTGGAATATTCTGAAGGGGATAGCAAGGAGAGCTAGTTCCCGGCTGCAGAGACTCTGCTCACCCAGTACCGGGTCAGCTACCCAGATGGACCGCTGTTTAAAGAAGAAGCTCTGCAGAAGCTGTTCACTCATGTAGCCCCACTGCTGGGCTGTCTCTGAAGTGCATGATCAAAATACTAACTGATTGATTGTGACTCATTGTGTATTTATCTGTATTATTATACCTATCATTGTAACCCAGTGATTAAACATTCTCTTATCCCACTTTTGTCAGACAAATTTTGAAATAAAAGACGCAAAAAATGAATTATTGTAATAGATAAGGACTGTTTTCGTCTTATTCTCCATCTGTGTTCTCTCTAGGTGCAGCACCATGATGGGATCACAGGGACAGAGTCTCCCAAGGTGGCTGACATGTACATAGAGCACCTGACCCAGGCTATGATGGGAGTAGAGGAACTCCTGGCTGCCATCTTCCTCCTGCCCCAGGCCCTGGGCACCGCTAGCAACTCTGAAGCCTTCAATAGACAAGACTCTCATAGCAAGGGTGAAGTACTGTACTTCAAAATATTAATGAATAAATGAAAAATATACCCTTCTTTCTTTGACATGAACTCAGAGAAATGGATTTGTGAAAGTAGTAAGATGGGAAGTGTGTTTTCACTTATCCAATCACACACTACAGATCAGTGAAACCACATCAAGGAAGGGGGTGCAAAATGATATATGTTGTGTTCTAACAAGGCCCAAAGCTCAGCTTGGTCCAAGGCATAATCTTATGACCATCTTCATCAACTACAACATGGGTCTTTTAAAGAAAACAACATAAATCAACATTAGTTTGATAATGAATGTAATTGCAGGCTCCCATCAGGACCTGGAGCAGCACATCATTGTTTACAACCCCCTGGCATGGAACACCACCGCCATCATCAACGTCACGGTAACCTTCCCCATGGCAACAGTGTTCGACGACCAAGGACAGGCCGTACCTGCACAGGTAGTGTGGAAATACAGAGTTGATTTATCCAGTTAAACATTTCGTAGGACAATGAGTCACCCTTATATCACATTAAAGCCATGTGTCAATGGATCTGCAGATGTATATCATACCTTCTAAACAAACCCAGTTTTCAGCTAACTGTGATTGTGTTCATTGGGCACGCAGCAAAAAACATTTTGCAACCGAAGATGCAAATTAGTGTTTCTTATTGGACAAGTCCAGGTATTCCCTCTCTGTTTGTCTGTTTTCTTTTGTTTAGTGTCTAATGAACATGGCCTGCATCTCTCTGTTCCCAACAGACCCAGAGTTCAGCTGACTCCAACACGACCTATGACCTGTTCATTGTGGTGGACCTTGGGGGTCTCCAACACAGGAAGTACCTCATCAAGTTCTCAGAGAAGCCGGGTAAAGAGGGGTCCTTGACCCACCAAGCCTGGGTCGTGTCGTTCAAGAGACTAAATGTTTCACAGGACTTGAAGACAGGAAGGAGACTCTTACCGGTTCTGATTGAGTGTTATAAGATCATGCTGGACCAGGATACTAACCTACTGCATAGCATCACCGACAGGTAGTTCTATTCAACATTCACGTTAGGGGCACATTCAACAGGCAAACGTTGTGGAACGTTGCAGATACAATGGTAATTAATAGAGACGATGTGATTTCTTCTACATGTCAGAGAAACATGTTTATTTTACTGAACGTTGCACAACAATTTCCTTTTGAATGCAGCCCAGGTGTTACGTCAACAATGCCCCCCTGTGACCTTTCTGTGACCCTGACAGGGCCCATCTCTGACAACTACATCTTCAGTGTTAACGGCTCGGCAGTGAGATGTCAAGATGGAGATTGTCCCTGGGAAGATCATCACTGAGATCAGACAGTACTTCTACAGGTGGGAATGTGAACAACTTCTTTCTCTCAGTCTTTGGTTTCCATGCACCCTCCTTCCGTAGCTACTATCTCTTTTATATTCCATCTATCACTTCTTTCTCACACACACGCCTGCGTGCACACTCACTCATACCACACTACACCTTAGTAAGGTGCAGGTGTAATATTGGGTGGCTCACATTAACAATGAGTTCTGTCTGCAGGGAGGAAGCGGATGAGGACTACAGCTACTCTGTCATCACCAGAGTACCACAGAGTTTCCCCAGGGGCAGGCTGTGTTACAGGCTGGAGCAGAGCTACTCGCTGGGCCCCCTGGTGGTCAACACCGAGGCTGTCCTCAGGACCAAGACCAGCCTGAAGAACAACAGGACTCTGTTCACTGACGACAACGGGTACCAGATGATGAAGAGGCCTTCCAGGATGTTCGTCAATGATACTGTTGCCAGAGTGAGTGGGTTGTATTTTAAGGACAGTTTGGTGTAGAGGGTTAAATGTACTCTGAACTTCCACAGTACCTTGCCAGCTAGAGGAAGATGGGCTATACTTTATGAGCCTGGTTCCTCAAGGTTTCTTCCTACTCAGGGTGTTTGGTCTCCTCAGCTTTCTTTTTGGTGGTTCAGGCCTGGGTTACTGTTCAGGACTTTGACAATTGTTTGTGTTCTTCCCGTGTCGGTGTACTGCAGAACTACTACCCCATGGTTCGAACGGCCTACATTGAAGATGACTCTAGCAGACTGGTCCTCCTCAGTGAGAGAGCTCATGGTGCATCCAGCCAGAGTGAGGGAGAGCTGGAGGTGAGTGTGTGCATTTTGTATGAGATGCGTACACTCACACACACACACACAACCTCAACCCCCTGTATCTGTCCAAGGTGATGCTCCACCGACGTCTGTGGAACAACCAGGAGTGGACTTTGGGTTATAACCTGACCGTGAACGACAGCTCGGTGGTGAGGCCTGTCCTGTGGATGACACTTAAGTGACCAAATGGATGTGATATTGACATTTGGTGGTCTCTACTAGGGCTGTGGCGGTTATGAAATTTCGTCAGCCGGTGATTGTCAAGCAAATAACTGTCGGTCTCACGGTAATTGACCGTTAATTAACATAAACACATGTAGCATAGCCTACAAGTCGCTGATGCAGACGTATGCAACATCTACATTTTAAAAAGTCTAATAAATCCATTTATTTTAGACAGGTCTAAATAAACATGATATGAAGGAAATATAGTCTATTTCAGAAGAACAGAATGGCATACTCTGAGCTGTCCTTATGTTAGGTCTTGATGTGGCTATGCCAAATGGCTGTGGGCTACACTAGTTCATTTAGCAGACAATATTTGCTTAGAATTCCGTGGCATTATTTAATATTATAGTTTGAAGAATACAATTGAACAAAGCTGAATAAAATAGAAAGGATATTTTCTCCAAACGATTTGAGAGAGTGCGCACATGCAGCTTTTCTGAGTTGAGC
>QNTS01019951.1:0-13409 GCA_003317085.1 Hucho hucho
GCTGTCAATGATACCAAAGTCCCTAAAGAAGTGACATAGTTCTGGTTAAATTTCTCTGACAGATGAGTCAGCATTCAGATGTTCAGGTACAAATGTGCATTTTCATGTTTGTGAGGTGTTTTGTGGTGTGTTCTGTGTTGGTATGACAGCTTGTTAAGATGTGCAAGAAGTGTAAAAAACAATACATATTTGTAAAGCCTTCTTTTTCAATGGCATGTTTGTTCAAATGAACAGATTCAAATTCAGGGAAACAACCTTAATGAATGCCTGACAATGGCCAATGTTGGAACTGGTCAGAGCACCTTCTAGTGATATAAACCAAAGAGTACAGTTTCAATGGGATCAATCATTGCTATAGCTATACTTCATATAAGATGAAAGACATAGGAGAGGACAAAGCCATGCACTGAACAATCTGTCTAGAACATATGTTTTCATCGTTCTCGTCCTCCACAAAGACGGAGATAAATTTGTTCTCCACCCAGGGCAGCTCTTGACTCTGCAAGACCAGCACGCGGACACACTGCACGTCTTTCCTGAAGTTGAACTTCTTGCCACCGGGTTGCTGCTGAAGCTTGGTCAAGGTGTCACTGCTGCCAGCGGCAGCGTTGGAGACGATGAAAGCGTCAATCTCTAGGACAGGAAAGCGCGGACGTTCATCTTGCTCTGGTTGTTGAGGTGGCTGGCAGTGTTGGTGTTCCCCATTCTGCGACTGTTGGTCAGATGTAGAGAGGAGCGATAGGAGCAGTTAGAGTAGGCCAGGGGTTTGTTCATTAATGTGATACATTCGGAGCGTTCCAGATAGAAATGGAATGAATAGAACTGACACAAATCCCTATTCTACATGATGGACAATTATAATTGTTCTGCACCATACATTTCTATCTGAACATGTTGTAACGTTGCACTCAATTTAACAGGCCCCTGTGGTCGGCTACAGCTTGTAATACAATTATATATTTTTCATTTTTCTCTCTCTGGCGAAGAGCTCTCGTATAATATGACAACTTTATATTCTCATGACATGTTAAATGTTAACAGATACTGTCGTTACACCCACTCAAATGGCCTCTTTACTTAACGGTAGTAGAATCCTCAAAAGTGACTCACCCTAAGCTGACTTGACCGTGGACCATTTGACAATAATTTACTGACTAGCACAGGAGAGATTCAACCATGGGTCACACTTTCCCTGTGTCTGATGAGAGGAACAGTGAGATAAAATGAAAGTAATTTCTTCCTCTCCTCTTCTCCAGGGGAAGGACTCCCTCCCGGCCGAGACAAAGGGAGATCTGCCCTCCATCTGAGAGCTAAATGGTCTCCCACTGAGTCACTCCTCACCTCTCCTTTCCTTACTTGTCATTATCCTTAGATTTCTAAAATGTTTTGCTCTGTCCTCGTCTCACCTTTGAAAGGGCAAAATGGGAGCATGATGACATTTGATGTTGACAGGAAATGTCAAAATAGAGAATGTAAGATTTTCTTTTGTTGAGGTCTTATTAGAGAATGTTCTGTTGACGTCAGCATGTCCTTCAATCAACTGAAACAGGACAATATCTGATATCTGTCATATTATCTGTGCCATCTGTTTCAATTGTTTTCATCAATCTTTGGAAACCTCATGTCACCTTTGAACTTTTGAAAAAAAAAATATATACATCTGCCCTAAACTTATGCTAAGAGACCTTCACCATATTTACCATATTTATCAATAATTTAAGCTGTTGTAACATCTTACCATGCCAACATCTTTTCTGTGTTATTTCAGGGATATCCCACTTACCTTGATCATTAGTAGTTTGAAGTGTGAGAGTTGCTGAGTTTTTGAAACGCTGAAGAACACTCATATAGTGATGGTGCTGGTCAGATATTGAGGCTATCATTCTGACTTGGTCCAAAGTCCTCTGATGGTATGCAAAAATCATCACACCAATGACACAACACTTATTAACTCAAGTAAGAAAAGTGCACATCTGATATGGTCAAGTGCAGGCTGTTAACAATTTCCTTCACATGTACATGGCCAGGTAAAAAATCTAAAGTCAAAACAACAACTTTTACTTAGAAAAATCAACAATGTTTTACAAAAATACATAGTCTGTAGTTGAACAAGTGTAATAATAGTCAATAGACAAAAAACACATATATTCTGGACCATTCTCAATTCCTTGTCAGTCTATGTAAAAGCTCTGCCATCATCTGCTCAGACTGCCCTATTATTGTCCTTTGGGGGCAGATCCACTCTGAAGCGGCAAAATGACGTGGAGCCAGTGTGTGCTTGAACACTGTTCCAGGACAGACAGAAACCCGTCAGACCAGTTGATTGTCTCCTTAGTGTTTCTCTGAAAGGGTTGTGCCAATTGCAGTCGGACATGTGGACAGCCATCTCCTTCTGCTGCTGACGCACTCACTCCACTTACCTTTCACTCTCCTCTCCTTCCACTCCATCACACCTCCTATCCTACCATAGCTCAGCCCAGATATTCACTTAGAGAAAATCAAGTTGTCAAGATACAGTATATAACTTTAAAAAAAAACAGAAATACTGCCGGTATGATGCTCTTTGCATCATATGATTCTGCGTTTTGCAAGGTTATTATGCAAAATGCATCATATCAGATGTATTTCTGTATTTTGAAAGTTATATATCTTGAAAACTTGATGACATGCAAAACATTTTTGGACTATATCAACAATGGACTAATGAAACAAATACCAAAATATCATTTTGGGGTGAAATTTTCCTTTAATGAGAATGACATTTTCAATGTATTTCTAAGAGGTCCTAATGAGTCTTAGAAGTACTCTTCCTAACCGTATCTTTTTAAAGTTGGACTTTGTTAAGGTGCAATGAAGCTCGGGAAGAGTGATATACTGGTAGATGTGATAATGCATGGCCTTCTCTCACCATCAATGCAAAATAATATTTACATTTTATTCTGTGCAGAGCCTCGTCGCAGCTTATCTTATCCCATTGAAGTGCAGTAGCTTCATTGCGAGCTCAGGCCCATCGCAGGCGCTCATTGAGGCTGTCATTGTATCAAACATATTCAATCTATCTAGAAGTCTTTCATTTTGGGTGGTTGAAGGTATTATGCCTCACTTAAAGGGTAGAGAGGCATGTAACTTCTGATGCACAAAAGTTTGTCCTGCTTACTGTAGTAAGATACATTTTGATAACTTCTCAAGAGAACTTCAGCATCATTCCTCAACCAAAAGGCTTTCAGAACAGGAGCTTCACTTTAAGGCATAAACGGCTTTCCATTGTCTTTATGGCAGCTAAAAGTGAAAGTTACTCTTTCTAAGGATTCATTAGAGCTCCTCTACTACTAGCTAACCAATAATTGAACTCGAAACATCCAGGCCTTTATAATTTCAGATTCAGATAAGCTTTGTAAGCATTAATTAAAAAGCTACTGTTGTAATGAACAGGGCTAGATTAATGCAGGGGCTTACAGGCCCATAGGGTCCAAAGAGGCAAAACAATAAATAATGATATTATACAGTACCAGTCAAAAGTTTGGACACACCTACTAATTAAAGGATTGTTCATTATTTTTACTATTCTCTACATTTTACCTAATAGGGCTATCTTATGTATACCACCCCTACCTTGTCACAACACAACTGATTGTCTCAAATGCATTAAGAAGGAAAGAAATTCCACATGGCACACCTGTTAATTGAAATGCATTCCAGGTGACTACCTCATGAAGCTGGTTGAGAGAATGCCAAGAGTGTGCAAAGTTGTCACCAAGGCAAAGGGTGGCTACTTTGAAGAATCTCAAATATAAAATATATTTTGATTAGTTAAAAAAAAAATTTGTAACTACATGTTCCATATGTGTTATTTCATAGTTTTGATGTCTTCACTATTATTCTACAATTTGGGGCGGCAGGTATCCTAGTGGTTAGAGCGTTGGACTAGTAACCGAAAGGTTGCAAGTTCAAATCCCCAAACTGACAAGGTAAACATCTGTTGTTCTGCCCCTGAACAGGCAGTTAACCCAATGTTCCTAGGCAGTCATTGAAAATAAGAATTTGTTCTTAACTGACTTGCCTAGTTAAATAAAGGTAAAAATATATATATAATTAAGAAAAACCCTTGAATGAGTAGGTGTAGCCAAACTTTTGACTGGTATTTTATATACATATATATATATATATATACATACATACAGTACCACCCTTTTCCTTGATGAGAGCTTTGCACACTCTTGGCATTCCCTCAACCAGCTTCATGAGGTATTCACCTAGAACGCATTTCAATTAACAGGTGTGCCTTGTTAAAAATAAATAAAAAGCGTTTGAGCCAATCAGTTGTGTTGTGACAAGGCAGGGGTGGTATACAGAAGATAGCCCTATTTGGTAAAAGACCGAGTCCATATTATGGCAAGAACTCATCAAATAAGCAAAGAGAAACGACAGTCCATCATTATTTTAAGACATGAAGGTCAGCCAATCAGGAAAATGTCAAGAACTTTTAACGTTTCTTCAAGTGCAGTCACAAAAACCATCAAGCGTTATGATGAAACTGGCTCTCATGAGGACCGTCACGGGAAAGGAAGACCCAGAGTAACCTCTGCTTCAGAGAATAAGTTCATTCCAGTTAACTGCACCTCAGATTGCAGCTTCACGGAGTGCAAGTAACAGACACATCTCAACATCACTAATAATAAGAAGAGACTTGCATGGGCCAGGAAACACGAGCAATGGACATTAGACCAGTGGAAATCTGTCCTTTGGTCTGATGAGTCCAAATTTGAGATTTTTGGTTCCAACCGCCGTGTCTTTGTGAGACGCAGAGTAGGTGAACAGATGATCTCTGCATGTGTGGTTCCCACCTTAAAGCATGGAGGAGGAGGTGTGATGGTGTGGGTGTGATTTGCTGGTGACACTGTCTGTGATTTATTTAGAATTCAAGGCACACTTAACCAGCATGGCTACCACAGCATTCTGCAGCGATTCGCCATCCCATCTGTTTTGCGCTTACTGGGACTATCATTTGTTTTTCAACAGGACAATGCCCAAAAAACACACCTCCAGGCTGTTTAAGGGCTATTTGACCAAGGAGAGTGATTGAATGCTGCATCAGAAGACCTGGCCTCCACAATCACCTGACCTCAAACCAACTGAGATGGTTTGGGATGAGTTGGACCACAAGAAAAGCAGCCAACAATTGCTCAGCATATGTGGGAACTCCTTCAAGACTGTTGGAAAAGCATTCCTCATGAAGCAGTTTGAGAGAATGCGAAGAGTGTGCAAAGCTGTCATCAAGGCAAAGGGTGGCTACTTTGAAGAATATAAAATCTAAAATAAAATGAGTAAAAATGTACTTAGTGTAAAAAATCCATACTCTATAGTTTCACTGAAAGTCTATCCATACTCTATAGTTTCACTGAAAGTCTATCCATACTCTATAGTTTCACTGAGTCTATCCATACTCTATAGTTTCACTGAAAGTCTATCCATACTCTATAGTTTCACTGAAAGTTGATCCATACTCTATAGTTTCACTGAGTCTATCCATACTCTATAGTTTCACTGAAAGTCTATCCATACTCTATAGTTTCACTGAGTCTATCCATACTCTATAGTTTCACTGAAAGTCTATGCATACTCTATAGCTTCACTGAGTCTATCCATACTCTAGTTTCACTGAGTCTATCCATACTCTATAGTTTCACTGAGTCTATCCATACTCTATAGTTTCACTGAAAGTCTATCCATACTCTATAGTTTCACTGAAAGTCTATCTTTACTCATGACCTTGCAGCACCTCAGCACAATGTACGAACACAGAACATGTAGGTTTATTGTGAGAGGAAAATGGAGGCTTTGTTATATTGGGGGTTTCTCAATATGCATATTACCGTGCTCCATACTCTCATGCTCCAAGTGCATTCTCCGAGGACATTCTCTTGAGTACGTTCTTGTGAGGACGAGACTTTGGAGAACGCATAAAACTGAGAAGCACTCACACTCCTCCTACAGTAGTACCTCATGCTGAATCTCCCTATTCACTGAACCTTCTTCCAGCCAGGACAATGGCAACAATAGAGACAGAAGAAGATATACATAAAGCAAACGTTTTACTTAATAATTATCAGCTAGATATTTGTGAATCGTTGTAATCTAGCTAGACAGCTAGCTAGATAAACAGGCAAAAATGCCCTAAAACCAATGTTGTCCAATGTAGATGTAAATTCTTCATTGGTAGCTAGCTAATAATTCTTCATGGCTTTCTGGCTAGCTAACAGTAGAAGCTAGCCAGTTAGCTCTATTGACTTACCATGGGCTTGTGACCTACGCACACTACAGTGGGTATTGTAGGCAGGTAACCATGCCAAAATTAACACAGAATGTATTTATTAACGTATCAAGATAAAATATTGCAGTCAGGCAACATATGAGATCTGAATAGGCAACATTTACAGTGGGGCAAAAAAGTATTTAGTCAGCCACCAATTGTGCAAGTTNAATAATTGCTCCCACAGTTGATTTCTTCAAACCAAGCTGCTTACCTATTGCAGATTCAGTCTTCCCAACCTGGTGCAGGTCTACAATTTTGTTTCTGGTGTCCTTTGACAGCTCTTTGGTCTTGGCCAAAGTGGAGTTTGGAGTGTGACTGTTTGAGGTTGTGGACAGGTGTCTTTTATACTGATAACAAGTTCAAACAGGTGCCATTAATACAGGTAACGAGTGGAGGACAGAGGAGCCTCTTAAAGAAGAAGTTACAGGTCTGTGAGAGCCAGAAATCTTGCTTGTTTGTATGTGACCAAATACTTATTTTCCACCATAATTTGCAAATAAATTCATTAAAAATCCTACA
Organism: Hucho hucho; assembly: GCA_003317085.1. Classification (NCBI taxonomy): domain Eukaryota; kingdom Metazoa; phylum Chordata; class Actinopteri; order Salmoniformes; family Salmonidae; genus Hucho; species Hucho hucho. The sequence continues at coordinate 6,833 of QNTS01019951.1, forward strand.
ATGTGATTTTCTGGATTTTTTTTCCTCATTTTGTCTGTCATAGTTGAAGTGTACCTATGATGAAAATTACAGGCCTCTCTCATCTTTTTAAGTGAGAGAACTTGCACAATTGGTGGCTGACTAAATACTTTTTTGCCCCACTGTAAATGTTGCCTATTCAGATCTCATATGTTGCCTGACTGCAATATTTTATCTTGATACGTTAATAAATACATTCTGTGTTAATTTTGGCATGGTTACCTGCCTACAATACCCACTGTAGTGTGCGTAGGTCACAAGCCCATGGTAAGTCAATAGAGCTAACTGGCTAGCTTCTACTGTTAGCTAGCCAGAAAGCCATGAAGAATTATTAGCTAGCTACCAATGAAGAATTTACATCTACATTGGACAACATTGGTTTTAGGGCATTTTTGCCTGTTTATCTAGCTAGCTGTCTAGCTAGATTACAACGATTCACAAATATCTAGCTGATAATTATTAAGTAAAACGTTTGCTTTATGTATATCTTCTTCTGTCTCTATTGTTGCCATTGTCCTGGCTGGAAGAAGGTTCAGTGAATAGGGAGATTCAGCATGAGGTACTACTGTAGGAGGAGTGTGAGTGCTTCTCAGTTTTATGCGTTCTCCAAAGTCTCGTCCTCACAAGAACGTACTCAAGAGAATGTCCTCGGAGAATGCACTTGGAGCATGAGAGTATGGAGCACGGTAATATGCATATTGAGAAACCCCCAATATAACAAAGCCTCCATTTTCCTCTCACAATAAACCTACATGTTCTGTGTTCGTACATTGTGCTGAGGTGCTGCAAGGTCATGAGTAAAGATAGACTTTCAGTGAAACTATAGAGTATGGATAGACTTTCAGTGAAACTATAGAGTATGGATAGACTCAGTGAAACTATAGAGTATGGATAGACTCAGTGAAACTAGAGTATGGATAGACTCAGTGAAGCTATAGAGTATGCATAGACTTTCAGTGAAACTATAGAGTATGGATAGACTCAGTGAAACTATAGAGTATGGATAGACTTTCAGTGAAACTATAGAGTATGGATAGACTCAGTGAAACTATAGAGTATGGATCAACTTTCAGTGAAACTATAGAGTATGGATAGACTTTCAGTGAAACTATAGAGTATGGATAGACTCAGTGAAACTATAGAGTATGGATAGACTTTCAGTGAAACTATAGAGTATGGATAGACTTTCAGTGAAACTATAGAGTATGGATTTTTTACACTAAGTACATTTTTACTCATTTTATTTTAGATTTTATATTCTTCAAAGTAGCCACCCTTTGCCTTGATGACAGCTTTGCACACTCTTCGCATTCTCTCAAACTGCTTCATGAGGAATGCTTTTCCAACAGTCTTGAAGGAGTTCCCACATATGCTGAGCAATTGTTGGCTGCTTTTCTTGTGGTCCAACTCATCCCAAACCATCTCAGTTGGTTTGAGGTCAGGTGATTGTGGAGGCCAGGTCTTCTGATGCAGCATTCAATCACTCTCCTTGGTCAAATAGCCCTTAAACAGCCTGGAGGTGTGTTTTTTGGGCATTGTCCTGTTGAAAAACAAATGATAGTCCCAGTAAGCGCAAAACAGATGGGATGGCGAATCGCTGCAGAATGCTGTGGTAGCCATGCTGGTTAAGTGTGCCTTGAATTCTAAATAAATCACAGACAGTGTCACCAGCAAATCACACCCACACCATCACACCTCCTCCTCCATGCTTTAAGGTGGGAACCACACATGCAGAGATCATCTGTTCACCTACTCTGCGTCTCACAAAGACACGGCGGTTGGAACCAAAAATCTCAAATTTGGACTCATCAGACCAAAGGACAGATTTCCACTGGTCTAATGTCCATTGCTCGTGTTTCCTGGCCCATGCAAGTCTCTTCTTATTATTAGTGATGTTGAGATGTGTCTGTTACTTGCACTCCGTGAAGCTGCAATCTGAGGTGCAGTTAACTGGAATGAACTTATTCTCTGAAGCAGAGGTTACTCTGGGTCTTCCTTTCCCGTGACGGTCCTCATGAGAGCCAGTTTCATCATAACGCTTGATGGTTTTTGTGACTGCACTTGAAGAAACGTTAAAAGTTCTTGACATTTTCCTGATTGGCTGACCTTCATGTCTTAAAATAATGATGGACTGTCGTTTCTCTTTGCTTATTTGATGAGTTCTTGCCATAATATGGACTCGGTCTTTTACCAAATAGGGCTATCTTCTGTATACCACCCCTGCCTTGTCACAACACAACTGATTGGCTCAAACGCTTTTTATTTATTTTTAACAAGGCACACCTGTTAATTGAAATGCGTTCTAGGTGAATACCTCATGAAGCTGGTTGAGGGAATGCCAAGAGTGTGCAAAGCTCTCATCAAGGAAAAGGGTGGTACTGTATGTATGTATATATATATATATATATGTATATAAAATACCAGTCAAAAGTTTGGCTACACCTACTCATTCAAGGGTTTTTCTTAATTATATATATATTTTTACCTTTATTTAACTAGGCAAGTCAGTTAAGAACAAATTCTTATTTTCAATGACTGCCTAGGAACATTGGGTTAACTGCCTGTTCAGGGGCAGAACAACAGATGTTTACCTTGTCAGTTTGGGGATTTGAACTTGCAACCTTTCGGTTACTAGTCCAACGCTCTAACCACTAGGATACCTGCCGCCCCAAATTGTAGAATAATAGTGAAGACATCAAAACTATGAAATAACACATATGGAACATGTAGTTACAAATTTTTTTTTTAACTAATCAAAATATATTTTATATTTGAGATTCTTCAAAGTAGCCACCCTTTGCCTTGGTGACAACTTTGCACACTCTTGGCATTCTCTCAACCAGCTTCATGAGGTAGTCACCTGGAATGCATTTCAATTAACAGGTGTGCCATGTGGAATTTCTTTCCTTCTTAATGCATTTGAGACAATCAGTTGTGTTGTGACAAGGTAGGGGTGGTATACATAAGATAGCCCTATTAGGTAAAATGTAGAGAATAGTAAAAATAATGAACAATCCTTTAATTAGTAGGTGTGTCCAAACTTTTGACTGGTACTGTATAATATCATTATTTATTGTTTTGCCTCTTTGGACCCTATGGGCCTGTAAGCCCCTGCATTAATCTAGCCCTGTTCATTACAACAGTAGCTTTTTAATTAATGCTTACAAAGCTTATCTGAATCTGAAATTATAAAGGCCTGGATGTTTCGAGTTCAATTATTGGTTAGCTAGTAGTAGAGGAGCTCTAATGAATCCTTAGAAAGAGTAACTTTCACTTTTAGCTGCCATAAAGACAATGGAAAGCCGTTTATGCCTTAAAGTGAAGCTCCTGTTCTGAAAGCCTTTTGGTTGAGGAATGATGCTGAAGTTCTCTTGAGAAGTTATCAAAATGTATCTTACTACAGTAAGCAGGACAAACTTTTGTGCATCAGAAGTTACATGCCTCTCTACCCTTTAAGTGAGGCATAATACCTTCAACCACCCAAAATGAAAGACTTCTAGATAGATTGAATATGTTTGATACAATGACAGCCTCAATGAGCGCCTGCGATGGGCCTGAGCTCGCAATGAAGCTACTGCACTTCAATGGGATAAGATAAGCTGCGACGAGGCTCTGCACAGAATAAAATGTAAATATTATTTTGCATTGATGGTGAGAGAAGGCCATGCATTATCACATCTACCAGTATATCACTCTTCCCGAGCTTCATTGCACCTTAACAAAGTCCAACTTTAAAAAGATACGGTTAGGAAGAGTACTTCTAAGACTCATTAGGACCTCTTAGAAATACATTGAAAATGTCATTCTCATTAAAGGAAAATTTCACCCCAAAATGATATTTTGGTATTTGTTTCATTAGTCCATTGTTGATATAGTCCAAAAATGTTTTGCATGTCATCAAGTTTTCAAGATATATAACTTTCAAAATACAGAAATACATCTGATATGATGCATTTTGCATAATAACCTTGCAAAACGCAGAATCATATGATGCAAAGAGCATCATACCGGCAGTATTTCTGTTTTTTTTTAAAGTTATATACTGTATCTTGACAACTTGATTTTCTCTAAGTGAATATCTGGGCTGAGCTATGGTAGGATAGGAGGTGTGATGGAGTGGAAGGAGAGGAGAGTGAAAGGTAAGTGGAGTGAGTGCGTCAGCAGCAGAAGGAGATGGCTGTCCACATGTCCGACTGCAATTGGCACAACCCTTTCAGAGAAACACTAAGGAGACAATCAACTGGTCTGACGGGTTTCTGTCTGTCCTGGAACAGTGTTCAAGCACACACTGGCTCCACGTCATTTTGCCGCTTCAGAGTGGATCTGCCCCCAAAGGACAATAATAGGGCAGTCTGAGCAGATGATGGCAGAGCTTTTACATAGACTGACAAGGAATTGAGAATGGTCCAGAATATATGTGTTTTTTGTCTATTGACTATTATTACACTTGTTCAACTACAGACTATGTATTTTTGTAAAACATTGTTGATTTTTCTAAGTAAAAGTTGTTGTTTTGACTTTAGATTTTTTACCTGGCCATGTACATGTGAAGGAAATTGTTAACAGCCTGCACTTGACCATATCAGATGTGCACTTTTCTTACTTGAGTTAATAAGTGTTGTGTCATTGGTGTGATGATTTTTGCATACCATCAGAGGACTTTGGACCAAGTCAGAATGATAGCCTCAATATCTGACCAGCACCATCACTATATGAGTGTTCTTCAGCGTTTCAAAAACTCAGCAACTCTCACACTTCAAACTACTAATGATCAAGGTAAGTGGGATATCCCTGAAATAACACAGAAAAGATGTTGGCATGGTAAGATGTTACAACAGCTTAAATTATTGATAAATATGGTAAATATGGTGAAGGTCTCTTAGCATAAGTTTAGGGCAGATGTATATATTTTTTTTTTCAAAAGTTCAAAGGTGACATGAGGTTTCCAAAGATTGATGAAAACAATTGAAACAGATGGCACAGATAATATGACAGATATCAGATATTGTCCTGTTTCAGTTGATTGAAGGACATGCTGACGTCAACAGAACATTCTCTAATAAGACCTCAACAAAAGAAAATCTTACATTCTCTATTTTGACATTTCCTGTCAACATCAAATGTCATCATGCTCCCATTTTGCCCTTTCAAAGGTGAGACGAGGACAGAGCAAAACATTTTAGAAATCTAAGGATAATGACAAGTAAGGAAAGGAGAGGTGAGGAGTGACTCAGTGGGAGACCATTTAGCTCTCAGATGGAGGGCAGATCTCCCTTTGTCTCGGCCGGGAGGGAGTCCTTCCCCTGGAGAAGAGGAGAGGAAGAAATTACTTTCATTTTATCTCACTGTTCCTCTCATCAGACACAGGGAAAGTGTGACCCATGGTTGAATCTCTCCTGTGCTAGTCAGTAAATTATTGTCAAATGGTCCACGGTCAAGTCAGCTTAGGGTGAGTCACTTTTGAGGATTCTACTACCGTTAAGTAAAGAGGCCATTTGAGTGGGTGTAACGACAGTATCTGTTAACATTTAACATGTCATGAGAATATAAAGTTGTCATATTATACGAGAGCTCTTCGCCAGAGAGAGAAAAATGAAAAATATATAATTGTATTACAAGCTGTAGCCGACCACAGGGGCCTGTTAAATTGAGTGCAACGTTACAACATGTTCAGATAGAAATGTATGGTGCAGAACAATTATAATTGTCCATCATGTAGAATAGGGATTTGTGTCAGTTCTATTCATTCCATTTCTATCTGGAACGCTCCGAATGTATCACATTAATGAACAAACCCCTGGCCTACTCTAACTGCTCCTATCGCTCCTCTCTACATCTGACCAACAGTCGCAGAATGGGGAACACCAACACTGCCAGCCACCTCAACAACCAGAGCAAGATGAACGTCCGCGCTTTCCTGTCCTAGAGATTGACGCTTTCATCGTCTCCAACGCTGCCGCTGGCAGCAGTGACACCTTGACCAAGCTTCAGCAGCAACCCGGTGGCAAGAAGTTCAACTTCAGGAAAGACGTGCAGTGTGTCCGCGTGCTGGTCTTGCAGAGTCAAGAGCTGCCCTGGGTGGAGAACAAATTTATCTCCGTCTTTGTGGAGGACGAGAACGATGAAAACATATGTTCTAGACAGATTGTTCAGTGCATGGCTTTGTCCTCTCCTATGTCTTTCATCTTATATGAAGTATAGCTATAGCAATGATTGATCCCATTGAAACTGTACTCTTTGGTTTATATCACTAGAAGGTGCTCTGACCAGTTCCAACATTGGCCATTGTCAGGCATTCATTAAGGTTGTTTCCCTGAATTTGAATCTGTTCATTTGAACAAACATGCCATTGAAAAAGAAGGCTTTACAAATATGTATTGTTTTTTACACTTCTTGCACATCTTAACAAGCTGTCATACCAACACAGAACACACCACAAAACACCTCACAAACATGAAAATGCACATTTGTACCTGAACATCTGAATGCTGACTCATCTGTCAGAGAAATTTAACCAGAACTATGTCACTTCTTTAGGGACTTTGGTATCATTGACAGC
>QNTS01020124.1:0-10560 GCA_003317085.1 Hucho hucho
GTCGATGAGGTGGTAATTTGGTCGCCCTCTTTTTACAGAAGGCGATAGCCAAATCGGCATATTCAGAGGGAATGCGCACAGTGGAAACCTGGTCTGGACTCTCCACCGTTGTGGCACCGATGGAAACTCCTTCACACCTACCTGAACACTCCTCTGACCACCCCTGGAGAGCCCCCTGTTTCCACGAAATCATAGGATTGTGCTTAGGCAGCCAGGGAATCCCCAGCACCACTGGAAACGCAGGTGAATCAATAAGGTATAGACTAATCCACTCCCCATGACCCCCCTGCGTTACCATGTCCAGCGGAACCGTGGCCTCCCTGACCAGCCCTGACCCTAACGGTCGGCTATCTAGGGAGTGCACAGGGAAGGGTTGCTCTATCGACACTAGCGGAATACCTAGTCTCAAAGCGAGTCCGCGATCAATAAAGTTCCCAGCTGCGCCTGAATCGACTAGCGCCTTATGCTGGAGAGAGGGAAAAAACTCAGGGAAAGAGATTAGTAAAAACATGTGACCAACAGGGAGCTCTGGGTGAGTCTGGTGCTGACTCACCTGGGGTGACCGAGCAGTGCTCTGCCTGCCCTCTCGATTCCCAGAGGAGCTCCTCCAGCACCGATCGGCAGTGTGTCCTCTCCGACCACAACTGGTGCAGGAGGAGCCTCCTCCTCCGGTTCCCCTCGATGCAGCCCCACCTAACTCCATAAGGATTGGAGCGGAAGGGCCGGTAGGTGGAACGAACAGGGCCCTTCCCGACCGCCCGTGAGCCGCCAGCAGGTTGTCCAGTCGTATGGACATGTCGATTAGCTCATCGAGGGAGAGGGTAGCGTCTCGACAAGCCAACTCCCTGCGGATGTCCTCCCGGAGACTACAACGGTAGTGGTCGATCAGGGCCCTGTAGTTCCACCCCGCTCCAGCAGCCAGGGTCCGAAACTCCAGCGCGAAGGCCTGCGCACTCCTCGTCTCCTGTCTCAGGTGAAACAGCCGCTCGCCCGCCGCTCGGCCCTCTGGTGGGTGGTCGAACACGGCCCGGAACCGGCGGGCGAACTCTGGGTAGTGGTCCCTAGCGGAGTCTGGGCTATCCCATACTGCGTTGCCCCATTCCAGGGCTCTACCCGTCAGACAGGAGACGAGGGCGCTCACGCTCTCCTCCCCAGAGGGAGTCGGGCGGACGGTAGCCAGGTATAACTCCAACTGGAGCAAGAACCCCTTACATCCAGCTGCCGTCCCATCGTACTCCCTAGGGGGAGCGAGACGGAGCGAGCTGGATCCGGACGCCGCCGGAGGAGTCTGTTGAAGCGGGGAAAGCTCTGGGGGCGAGGGAAGGAGACCACTCCTCTCCCATCGGTCCATTCTCTCCATCATCTGGTCCATCGCTGACCCGATACGGTGGAGGACGGTGGTGTGATGGAGGACACGCTCCTCCATAGATGGGAGAGGGGGAGTAGCTGCTCCTGCTGACTCCATGATTAGGTGCGGGCTTCTGTCACGGCAGCTAGGAGTGGTGGGTGTGGAGTCAGGCGCGGAGAGCAGAGTGTAAGGAGCAACCGACTTTAATCCAGTTGTCACAAAAATGATAACGCCAGAACACACAGGCGAAAAAAACAGAACACAATACGAGCAGCCCAAACACAGGACATGCACGATCACCAACAGAACAGCAAACAAGCCCGCGCGAAAGGAGGCGGGCTTGACCGGCTTAAATAGCCCTAATAAACACAAACACGAAAACAGGTGCAAACAATAAGAATAATCAACAGCCGAACGCCGCCCGAACAGGCAGAGGAGCCACCGTCGGTGGAAGTCGTGACACCAGGGGAATGGCTCATAACCCTGAATACTTTGCTATGACACATATAGTGAACGAGATGTGTTATATGGTAAAGGTGATGAAAGGCTCATGCTGGGGAGCTGCATTCCTCTGTTTGGAAATGTCCCCACCGCATGGTGAAGTGATAGAGCTTCTACCAATGAAGACAAACATGTACACCAACCCAGCTGCCGCAATCCATTATATGGATGAGGACAGTTTAGAAATACCTGTTTGATATTGTAACTGCCAAGGGAAAGAGATTCGTTTGATAACTTGGGGTTTACGATTGGGACAGGTGCACGCTGCTCAGGGATCACAAGTGTACTGTCCCACATCGGCAGCCTTGAAAAGGCAATCTTTGCAACCCAACCCATGAACCAGATCGTTGGGGACCAAGACCTGGACCGTCAACCAGGTGTCACAGATGCCACACACTGTGTCAATTAGTAAAGATATAGGTGGACAGCATATGTAATCACTGTCATATCGCTTGGTAAATGTGCCATTACAAAGTGCTTGTGGTGTACTATGCAATGTCCATATGTGAATAAAGACAATATTGTTCAGAGGAAGAATAGCCAGTCACATTTATTGACATAGTACATTACAAACATTACATGTCAATATATCCATACCCAACCCAGGACATAGTGACAGCATTCATTTTCAAAGAACACAACCTCTATTGTGCCCAAAAAGGAATAAAGGGGGTTGGTATAGTTAGGCCTCCATAGATTGCCACCTAGTCATCTCCCTCCTCATCATCGGCCATATGCTTGAGAGAAAGAGAAATAATCACATTACCAACAGGTCATACACGCAAGCAAAGTGTAATCACCGTATACACTACCATATCTACCATGTCATCGCCTGCATTGTTCAGCTCGGGATGAGGAGGTAATGCTGGGTGAGGTTGAGGCTGTGCAGGCTGTGCATGGTTGAGGACCTCTGGGTCCAACAGTGGACGCTCTTGTTCCAACACAAGGTTCGTAGGTCCCTCATCGTCAGAAGATAGTATGTAATCGCTCTCCTGAATGTGTATTAAAGGCATGGGATATATCACATACACGTGGTATACTTTACAACAGTGAATCAAAGGACATCAAACATAGTCAATCAACCCGAGTACCTACAGAACGGTTCAGGATTACGGTGGATGCCTGTGGAGTGTAGATGAGAGTCAGAATCAGTACAAGCTAAATAACTATGTTTAGCATGGTCTATGAACAAGGTATGTATGGCGTATGATATAATCATGTGTGTATCTTACCGGGCTCAGCTCGCTGTTGTCAGTTTCTATACCACTCTCCTCTGACATCATTACAATTCTGAAATGCACAATGTCTTGAGTTAAGGAGATAGAGGTCTATAATTGGCTGGTAAACGTGACAGTTGCAGTAGGTCTCACGGTCAAACTACATTCCATGGTTGGGTTACGGTTAGGCACAGACGTTGCGGCTGTGTATGCTGTTCAGAGAGCTACATCTCGGCATCATCCTGAGGAGCCACTAGCCACCTCCCTAGCAACAACAGTTAGAAACATGAGGCACTTTCCCTGGGGTTATTGACTGTGTGCGGTTTGGGGTATGCTTCCAATTCCCTTGTACTTAACCCCTTAAGGAGCAGCAAGGTGCGCTGGGGCGCTAGAGCCCCACTCCCGACACTACCAGGTGAAATGCAAGGCGCCAAATTCATAATCCAAAAGTTGAATTATTAAACATGCACCAATATACAAGTGTTTCATACTCATCAAAAGCTCTGGTTCTTGGCAAGATCACAGCATTGTCAGATTTCAAAAAGGCTTTACGGCGAAAGCACTACATTTGATTGTTTGAGGGTAGCACCTTCACTATTTTTCCCATTACCATGAATTCATTAGCCTTCACGGTTCACACAAAACACATTTGACAGTGAAAACAAATCAATTACCTGTTGAACCTCTGCTGATGGCTTCCCAAGTGTCCAACGAAGACAATCCATGGTTCTTTTGTTAGAAAAAGTAATGTATTATATCCATAAATCTCTGTTTGGTTCGCGTGTTTATATTCAGAAACTACAGCCTCCACTCCTCCATTGAAAACGTGAAGAGAACTCATTCAACTTATACCTATAAACTTGTCCAAAAACAATCAAACATCCTTTTTAATGTATCCTTAGGAACACTTTTATGTATATTTACTATAAAAATTAAACCGGAATATAAACTGGGCGATAAGAACGGAAAAAAAAACAAAGGACGAGCCTGGCGGGAGCGCGCATTGTCTTGTATAGGACATCTGAGGGGACACTTCCTGATTCCTCTTCTTCTCTGCTCTAATGCATCTAATAAAAATCTGAACACTGTCTCGAGGTGTTGACATCCAGAGGAAGCGATAGGTACTGCATTCATATGCCCTTATAAGGGCATTTTCATAAGGGAGGGGTTCCAAATGAGGCACTCTGTCAAAACCACTTTTTCCAGGACAGAAATTCCTCGGGGTTTCGCCTGCCATATCCATTCTGTTTTACTCACAGACAAAATGTTAACACTTTTAGAAAATTGTGTTTCCTATCCAATGGTACTAAATATGTGCATATCCTATTTTCTGGGCCTGAATGGGAGGCATTTTACTTTGGGCACGCCAGGCTCTCCAAAACGGTCACCTCGTGCGCTACTCCCTAAGAAGTTAACATTGCTGTATCAAAAGAACTATGATACCAATTACACACATATAGCAAAATAGGTAGGGGTTTGGACGATGGCCTATGTAAACGGAAGACAATTCGATTCACTCCGTGTCTCTTACCAACATGACTATGGCAACTGGCCTCTATTGAACAGATCGTGGCTTCCACTGTTAGAATGGCTGGGTGAGAAGTGGTGGGGATCCGTCTCCGAAGAGCAGCTAATCTCATCCCTAAATAGACCCGAAGTTGCTGTAGGAGCCATTGCCATCGCGGCCTACTTTGGTGACATGCACGGAGGATTGTGTTCAGGTATGGTAAAGAGCCCTGACAATAGCCTCATCCCATTTGCTATATACGTCACCCGGGGCTATTACAAATGCACAGACTTCGTAGACTGGGACAAAGGTGAACCTGTTGCGATGATAGAGGATGTGATTAAAGCACTCCCACAAGGTTACTTGATGGCTAGACCGAGAGACATACCCGATGGGCCGAACAATTGGTCTGGCACACATGTGGTGGAAGGGATGCGTGACATGATACAGCTACTAAAGCTTGCATGGTGGGGACTTGTAACGGGCAGTTCCCCAGGGTCATACAAGCACATTGATGTGATACAGGACCTACAAAAGATGGAACCCCAATCCGGCTGCAGCGATCTGTCATATGGACGAAGACGAACTTGGATACCTCTTCGAACTTGTAACCGCTAAAGGTAACACATACAAAGTAACCTTTGATAAGTCCGGGTTTGTGCTTGACAAAGATGTACACGTCAACACCATGACAGGTTTGCTGGACTATATGAGCAAGGTTGAAAAAGTGACATTTGTACCAAGACCCCCTCCTACGCTGCAAGAGCTTTGCAGGAGCAGGATGGTGAAGGATGTAACAGGACCGATCAGGAGGAGACAGTGGGAGACGGAACTTCCACCCCATCTCAAAAGCTTCATACAGGCCAGTCCATATGCAAAGAGATGGAGGACATGAACATTGAACTCCTGCAAATATAAATCTTCAATTTATATTTGGGGCAGTATATGTGTCATTATACTATATGTGTCATTATACTATACCATTATGTATACTTATTTTGACATGACAGCAATAAAGTGAATCACCAGTCATGTCAGAGCCTTGTTCTTTTTTATTCACATAGATTACAAAGAGCAGTAACATTGCCACCACACATGTTCCACCCAGAGATTATGGCTGGGCTTTCCACCCAGTAGCGCTTCATCCAAGCGTGTCTGGGTTATCCAACAAGAGTCCATTCATGTCACAATGGCTGGGTTATTCAGACAGAGGAATGTGGCATTATCTCATTTGCCATATACGTCGCCGGAGGCCATTACAGATGCACCAAGTTTCTACCGTGTGAATATAGCCACCCTGCGGGAGTGATAGAAGACATGATTGACAGATTTCCAGGAGGGTACCCGATGGCTAGACCGAGAGCCATACCTGGTGGTCAGAGCGGGTTCCCTTTCGTACGTGTAGTGGAAGAGATGCATGCCACGATACAGATACTAAAGAGTGGATGGTGGGGACTGTCTCTTGGTCTGTCCCGAAATGATAGTTCCCCAGGGTCATCTGAGCACGCTGCCGTGTTAAACACCCTAAAAACTATGCGAAGTGAAAACAACAATCCTGCTGCAGCAATATGTTACATGGATGAACGCCACGCTGGATACCTCTTTGAAATTGTAACAAGGAAAAGAAAGGCAAACAAGGTCATTTTCGATAGGTCTGGGTTTCGATGTGAGCCCCATCTACACTTCTCCACCATACGAGAGTTGATTGAGTACTTGATCAAGGCTAAAGATTTAACCTTTGTGCCACGACCTTCACCCTAATGTGAGTGGAGACAATGCCAAGGATGGAGTACGATTGGAGGACACAAGAGGGGTCAGATGGTCCACACCCTGTCAAAGGTTTCATACCAGGCAGCCCGTGCACCCAGGCCGAGGCTACAGATATGAATAGTGAACTCTTTTCATAACATAGTCTGTAAACTATTTTCTTTACAATGCCATTACAACTAGAGTGTGGTTGACCATGTTATGCCTTGACATTAATAAACCCAAGTGAATGATCAGTCAGAGATGTGTGTCTTCTTTTTTTATTCATTTTTTATTCATAGGAAACATTACTGCATAACATAGTTCTCCTGCACATGCACATATCACGCCATTGTTGTTAACCCATACATGTCACCCCATAGTAAAAGTTATACCAATCTTTTAAGGACATATGATTATTCAACATGAACTTCAATTGGGTTCTCCTGATCAACACCTCGGTGCTTAGCTGTGTGACAGTAGCAAGACTGTCGATGTCTTCATCCTCACAGCCCTCCGCAAGCCTCAGCCCATGGATGAGTTTGGTGTATATGCCCGAGACTGTTGAGCCGTAGATTATGGTGATGGAGAGATGTCCGGTTATTTCACCTATGTTATCAGAGGGGCTCTCTATCAAGACTTTGATGTGAGGCGTAATTTCGTCTACAATGGCAATGTTGTCCGCGTACTCGCTCATGGTCTGGTACAGTGAAGTGACATATTTCATCACCGCATATGGGATGACAATGTCTCCCCCATACATGTGTCTAGGAGGGAAAGATGAACAGTCAAGGTCTTGGAAGACTCGGTTGGTTGCCATCTCGTGAGTGACTTGGTGTAGAATTCCAAGGTTGTCAAGGGAGGCAGATCGCAAAAGAGCTAGGACATTTCTGAGAGCATCATAGTCCTTGTCTGCGCTGAGTTGCTGGGACGGTATGCACACGTAGCTGTTGGCACACTGAGGGAAAGAAAAGGATGAGATTCCACTGGGTCCCTTCGTAACGCTGACAAGGCCTATGTTCGAACACAGGCCGCATGTGAATTGAAACTCCCCTCGGGTAGAGGCAACCAGAACGTCTAAAGCTCCTTTCGCTCTGTCCGAGGCCCAGAGGCTGTTTGACATCATGAAGGCTAAGACATTGATGAGAGCCTGCCTGTTGTCCTCATCATACACAGATAGGGTTAGATTAAACGGCACCGTGTCCGTGCCAGCTATCTTGATACAGGAGCCACCATTTATTTCAACATTCCACTCGGATGAAAGCTTAGCCGGATCATTAGTCAGGACCCTTGTCTTGTTGTCATTGAGGACTGTGAACTGGACCGGTATTTTCTCCAAGGTGCCTTGCTTGTATGCGGTAACTGTCATGCTGTCAATGACAAACAGAGTGCTGCAGTCTCCAAAGGGTATGAGCCCATGCAAGTCAATCTTGAACATGGCAGGCTGATGTGCTTCACTAACCTTGTTCATGGTGTGTGTGAACACATACTCCTTCTGACTGAAAGACATCTTTACCCGTGCTTGGGATGATAAGGTGTAATATCACCGGTGGTTACTCGATGTATGTATACGGAATCGTATATAAGGCGCTTTTCGTCTCAGGGAACTGTTGAGCAGTGGCAGTGTTGAGGAGATGGAGACCGGGCCGGGTCAGGATCACGAGAGCCACCGTTTTTCAATGACACACCGTCCTATCCTTCTCTTCTTGTCCTCACCGTAGACACGCAGGATAAGCTTGTGGCCGGGGATGTTGTTGGTGAACAGGTCCTTGTAGAAGTTTTTACAACCTGTGCAGTGATACGTAACCTCCCTGCAGTCAGAGAGAGGACGTGTCCTCTTTCCGAGCTTGGCCCGGATAGGTTTGATCCATTTCTTCTCCCTGAAGGTCTCTATCCAGGTTCGCATGACTTTGTCGTCGGCGCAACAGTATGGCATGATGCAAAGAACAGACTCGGGGTACATGACGGGCCCAGAGCTGAACGCTTCTGGGGTGTGTACCTGCAACATGAGTAGAGTCTGATACAGAAGACCTGCCAGGTCAACTAGGGTCCTCTCGTACAGCTCGCTTCTCACTATTGAAAGCCTCCCAGTGGAGTAGTCGATCCCAGCGTCTGTCAGCATGACATTCGGCACCGAAATCGAGATGGAGGCGTGAGAGCAAGAGTCGTTGTTGCTTAGGGACACTATGCCTTCCGTTATGGCTTCCGTGATCCTTTTCCCGAGCGAAGTGCATAGGTTCCTGTAGACATCACGGGGCTGTAGGGAGATGTCCTCGGTGATCACATTGATGCAGACCTCAAGTTTCTCACCGGGCAGACGAGTCACAGTCTCCCTGTTTATCCTTAGGTGCTCCAACTCCCTAGTTCCGCAGGCCGGTATCATGTGTTCGGGGCAGTTGTTCATTACCGTGTTGAAAGCCACGGTTGCCCTCTTCAACCTCTCTCTGACTGAGGAGATAGAGGTGAGCAGGTGCTCTTTACAATCAGCCAGGCTGTGGGAGCCAAGAGCAGAACTGTACATGTGGCGGGGTAAGCAGTAGTCTATAATGCAGTGAGCCAAAAGCTTTCCTGAGCGGTTGACCAAGGTGCAGTCTGCGTGGTGCGCTATCAGCACCCTGGAGTTGGCGAAACATTTGTTGAAAGGCTGGTAGGGGTGGGAGATGTTGCAACGGTGAAATAAAGATTTGCACAGTTTTCCAGAATCAATGTCAAAATCATGTTTGAGCAAATTTGAAGGTAACAACTAGTGCAACACTGGTAGTATAGATAATAGGAACACTATGAGACCATTTTCAGCATGTTGCAACTGTGAAATAAAGATTTGCACAGTATTCCAGAACCAATGTCAAAATTATGTTTGAGCAAATGTGAAGGTAACAACTAGTGCAGCAGTGGTAGTATAGATATTAGGAACACTATGAGACCATTTCAGCATGTTGCAACTGTGAAATAAACATTTGCACACTTTTCCAGAATCAATGTCAAATCATGTTTGAGCAAATGTGAAGGTAACAACTAGTGCAACACTGGTAGTATAGATAATAGGAACACTATGAGACCATTTTCAAGATGTTGCAACGGTGAAATAAAGTTTTGCAAAGTATTCCAGAATCAATGTCAAAATCATGTTTGAGCAAATTTGAAGGTAACAACTAGTGCAACACTGGTAGTATAGATAATAGGAACACTATGAGACCATTTTCAGCATGTTGCAACTGTGAAATAAAGTTTTGCACAGTACATGCTGAAAATGGTCTCATAGTGTTCCTATTATCTATACTACCAGTGCTGCACTCGTTGTTACCTTCAAATTTGCTCAAACATGATTTTGACATTGATTCTGGAAAACTGCACAAAACATTATTTCACAGTTGCAACATTCTGAAAACGGTCTCATAGTGTTCCTATTATCTATATGTCACGTCCTGGCCATAGAAAGCCCTTTTGGCTGCTCGTTGGTGTTTTTGGTCAGGACGTGATCAGGGGTGTGTTAATGTTCTATGTTTATATTTCTATGTTGGTTGGTTTGGGTTCCCAATTAGAGGCAGCTGTTAGTCGTTGTCTCTAATTGGGCATCCTATTTAAGTTGATTCCCTGCCCCACTTGCCTTGTGGGTTATTATTTGCATTTGTGTGTACCTGTGTGTGCCACACCTGCCTGACGGTTGGTTCGTTGTTTATTGTTTTTTGCCAGTTTGCACTTTAATTAAAGTATGTATACTGGAAACCTCACTGCGTCTTGGTCCGCTCCATCGGAAAACCGTGACGCTATACTACGAGTGTTGCACTAGCTGTTACCTTCAAATTTGCTCTAACATGATTTTGACATTGGTTCTGGAATACTATGCAAAATGTTATTTCACCGTTGCAGCATGCTGAAAATGGTCTCAAGGTGTTCCAATTATCTATACTACCAGTGCTGCACTAGTTGTTACCTTCAAAATTGCTCAAACATGATTTTGACCTAGATTCTAGAAAACTGTGCAAAAATGTATTTCACAGTTGCAACATGCTGAAAATGGTCTCATAGTGTTCCTATTATCTATTTTACCAGTGTTGCACTAGTTGTTACCTTCAAATATGCTCAAACATGATTTTGACATTGATTCTGGAAATCTGTGCAAATCTTTATTTCACAGTTGCAACATGCTGAAAATGGTCTCATAGTGTTCCTATTATCTATACTACCAGTGTTGCACTAGTTGTTACCTTCACATTTACTCAAACATGATTTTGACATTG
>QNTS01020809.1:0-13386 GCA_003317085.1 Hucho hucho
TACGTGTAGGTATGTACGGCAGGACCAAATCGGAAAGATAGGTAGGAGCAAGCCCATGTAATGCTTTGTAGGTTAGCAGTAAAACCTTGAAATCAGCCCTTGCCTTAACAGGAAGCCAGTGTAGAGAGGCTAGTACTGGAGTAATATGATCAAATTTTGGGGTTCTAGTCAAGATTCTAGCAGCCGTGTTTAGCACTAACTGAAGTTAATTTAGTGCTTTATCCTGGTAGCCGGAAAGTAAAGCATTGCAGTAGTCTAACCTAGAAGTTACAAATGCATGGATTAACTTTTCTGCATCATTTTTGGACAGAAAGTTTCTGATTTTTACAATGTTACGTAAATGGAAAAAAGCTGTCCTTGAAACAGTCTTGATATGTTCGTCAAAAGAGAGTTCAGGGTCCAGAGTAACGCCGAGGTCCTTCACAGTTTTATTTGAGACGACTGTACAACCATTGTCACGCCCTGACCTGTTGGAGCCTTTTTATGTCTCATTTTGGTTTGGTCAGGGTGTGATTTGGGGTGGGCATTCTATGTTCTTTTTGTATTGTGTGAGTTAACCAATAAATATGTTTAACTCCACCTGGCACGCTGCGCCTTGGTCCGTCTTTGAAGATCGTGACAACCATCAATATTAATTGTCAGATTCAACAGAAGATCTCTTTGTTTCTTGGGACCTAGAACTAGCATCTCTGTTTTGTCAGAGTTTAAAAGTAGAAAATTTTCCGCCATCCACTTCCTTATGTCTGAAACACAGGCTTCCAGGGAGGGCAATTTTGGGGCTTCACCATGTTTCATCGAAATGTACAGCTGTGTGTCATCCGCATAGCAGTGAAAGTTAGGAGACCTGTGTTGCTTACCTTTGTAGATAATGACGGTGAAGAGAGTCCCAATGCTCCTCTGTCTCTGTCTCTGTCCCTGTCTCTATCCCGGTCTCTATCCTGATCTCTATCCCTGTCTCTATCCTGGTCTCTGTCTCTGTCTCTGTCTCTATCCCTGTCTGTCTCTGTCTCTGTCTCTATCCCTGTCTCTGTCTCTGTCTTTGCAGTCTGCTGGTCTCAAACAGCAAAGAGCTGAAGACGAAATGTCAACACTGTCGAGAGAGGTCGTACATGCTACGCAGAGACTGATGGCATACAGTTGTAGTCGGATGTTTGCATACACTCAGATTGGAGTCATTAAAACTTGTTTTTCAACCATTCCACAAATGTCTTGTTAACAAAATATAGTTTTGGCAAGTCGGTTAGGACATCTACTTTGTGCATGACACAAGTAATTTTTCAAACAATTGTTTACAGACACATTATTTCACTTATAATTCACTGCATCACAATTCCAGTGGGTCAGAAGTTTACATACACTAAGTTGACTGTGCCTTTTAAACAGCTTGGAAAATTCCTGAAAATTATGTCATGGCTTTAGAAGCTTCTGATAGGCTAATTGACATCATTTGGGTCAATTGGAGGTGCACCTGTGGATGTATTTCAAGGCCTACCTTCAAACTCAGTGCCTTTTTGCTTGACATCATGGGAAAATCAAAAGAAATCAGCCAAGCCTCAGAAAACAAATTGTAGACCATAAGTCTGGTTCATCCTTGGGAGCAATTTCCAAATGCCTGAAGGTACCACGTTCATCTATACAAACAATAGTACGCAAGTATAAACACCATGGGACCACGCAGCCGTCATACCGCTTGCGTTCTGTCTCCTAGAGATGAACGTACTTTGGTGCGAAAAGTGCAAATCAATCCCAGAACAATAGCAAAGGACCTTGTGCAGATGCTGGAGGAAACAGGTACAAAAGTATCTATATCCACAGTAAAACGAGTCCTATATCGACAAAACCTGAAAGGCCGCTCAGCAAGGAAGAAGCCACTGCTCCAAAACCGCCATAAAAAAAAAGACTACAGGTTGCAACTGCACATGGGGACAAAGATCATACTTTTTGGAGAAATGTCCTCTGGTCTGATGAAACAAAAATAGAACTGTTTGGCCATAATGACCATCATTATGTTTGGAGGAAAAAGGGGGAGGCTTGCAAGCCGAAGAACACCATCCCAACCGTGAAGCACGGGGGTGGCAGCATCATGTTGTGGGAGTGCTTTGATGCAGGAGGGACTGGTGCACTTCACAAAATAGATGGCATCATGAGGTAGGAAAATTATGTGGATATATTGAAGCAACATCTCAAGACATCAGTCAGGAAGTTAAAGCTTGGCTGCAAATGGGTCTTCCAAATGGACAATAACCCCAAGCATACTTCCAAAGTTGTGGCAAAACGGCTTAAGGACAACAAAGTCAAATTATTGGAGTGGCCATCACAAAGCCCTGACCTCAATTCTATAGAACATTTGTGGGCAGAACTGAAAAAACATGTGCGAGCAAGGAGGCCTACAAACCTGACTCAGTTACACCAGCTCTGTCAGGAGGAATGGGCCAAAATTCACCCAACTTATTGCGGGAAGCTTGTGGAAGGCTACCCAAAACGTTTGACCCAATGCTACCAAATACTAATGGAGTGTATGTAAACTTCTGACCCACCGGGAATGTGATGAAAGACATTAAAGCTGAAATACATCATTCTCTCTACTATTATTCGGACATTTCTGATCCTAACTGACCTAAGACAGGAATTTTTACTAGGATTAAATGTCAGGAATTGTGAAAAACTGAGATTAAATGTATTTGGCTAAGGTGTATGTACGACTTCAACAGTACGTATTAGTCCAATGCAAACTGTGTAACGATTAGATCTTTACAGGGGACAGGCTCCCTTTAACATCTCTTAATAGGTTATGGATATCAGAGTGAGTTTCCCGATTTCCATATTATCTACCTGTAGTAAGTAGGCCTTGGTTAATATTTCTGTAGCCTTGTTTTAGGCCCTCAAATTCACATCTGGAGCTGGAAGCCAGTTCCCCTGCTTGTTTCATTGTTCCCGTCTAATTAGGGACTCATTTATTCAACCTTTATTTATCCAGACAAGTCAATTAAGAACAAATTCTTATTTACAATGACGGACACCAGGTGGGTGCAATTAATTATCAGGTAGAACAGATAACCAGCAGTAGCCCAGACCTCGTAGGGTAACATTTAAATTTCACTGTTTTAGACTGTTACTGTGTGCCCATAGTAGCTTACACAGTACGCATCTTTTTCATGTAGTCAACTAAATAGTCCTTCTAACTCAGAATGCACATCTCCGTTTTCTTTTCCTCACAGTCATTTTAATCTCTTATCATATTACCCCACATCCCTCCCTTCATCCCTCCCCACATCCCTCCCTCCATCCCTCAACTGCCGTTGCTCATTCATGCCCCCCTAATATTTGAGGTTTATTTTCTTCGCTGCCTCTCTAAACAACAATGGATAGTTCACCCAAATTACAACTCTATTTATTTTATGCATACCACCCAGCATCCCACTGCTGGCTTGCCTTCGCAGCTAAGCAGGATAGGTGATTGGTCCATGGGTGGGAGACCAGATGCTGCTGGAAGTGGTGTTGGATCAGGACTTAGCGGTAGAGTGGCCAGACGGAAGCCACTCCTCAGTAAAGGCACATGACAGCCTGCATTGAGTTTGCAAAAAAGGCACCTAAAGGACTCTGACCATGAAACACAAGATTAGGAGGAAACCTGGCACCATGCTTACGGTGAAGCATGGTGGTGGTAGCATCATGCTGTGGGGATGTTTTTCAGCGGCAGGGACTGTGAGACTAGGCAACATTTAGGGAAAGATGAACGGAGCAAAGTACAGAGAGATCCTTGATGAAAACCTGCTCCAGAGTGATCAGGACCTCAGACTAGGGCGAGGGTTCACCTTCCAACAGGACGACCCTAAGCACACAGCCTAGACAACGCAGGAGTGGCTTCGAGACAAGTATCTGAATGTCCTTGAGTGGCCCAGCCAGAGCCCGGGCATTAACTAGACAGGGAGCGGTGCACTCCCGACACCACCAGGTAAAATGTAAAGCGCCAAATTCAAAATCCCAAAGTTGAATTATTAAACATGCACCAATATACAAGTGTTTCATACTCATCAAAAGCTCTGTTTCTTGGCAATATCACAGCGTTGTCAGATTTCAAAAAGGCTTTACGGCGAAAGCTCTACATTTGATTGTTTGAGGGCAGCGCCTCACATACTTTCTCATAGCCATGAATTCATTAGCCAGCGTGGCACACACATAACACATTTCACAGCGAAAACAAATCAATTACCTGTTGAAGAACTTCTGCTGAGGTCATCCTAAGTGTCCAACGAAGACAATCCATGGTTCTTTTGTTAGAAAAAGTANGGGACCCACTTGTTTGGTCGTTTTCTCTGGTCTAAAGCATCCAAAATGGAGGAAAACACCATCTCGAGGCTGTTGACATCATAAGGAAGCGATGTGTACTGCATTCATATGCCCTTATATGGTCATTTTCATGAGGGAGGGGTTCCCAAATGAGCAATGTGTCAAAATCACTTTTTCCAGGACAGAAATTCCTCGGGGTTTTGCCTGCCATATCCGTTCTGTTTCACTCACAGACAAATGGTTAACAGTTTTGGAAAATTCAGAGTGTTTCCTATCCAATGGTAATAAATATATGCATATCCTATTTTCTGGGCCTGAATGGGAGGCATTTTACTTTGGGCACGCCAGGCTCTCCAAAACCGTCACCTCGGGAGCTGCTCCCTGAGAAGTTAACCCGATCGAACATCTCTGGAGAGACCTGAAAATAGCTGTGCAGTGACACTCCCTATCCAACCTGACAGAGCCTGAGAGGATCTTCAGAGAATGAGAGAAACTCCCCAAATACAGGTGTGCCAAGCGTGTAACATCATACCCAAGAAGACTCGAGGCTGTAATCGCTGCCAAAGGTGATTCAACCAAGTACTGAGTAAATGGTTTGAAGTTATGTAAATGTGATATTTCAGTTATGGGTCATTGTGTGTAGTTTGATGAGTGAGAAAAAAACGATTTAAGTCAAGCGGTCTGAATACTTTCCGAATGCACTGTATACTACAGATTTAAACTTGCTGTTGTTGTCAGAAGTAGTTATGAAATGCTCATGTACTGCCTATAAATCTGTTTTCAGGTCCGCTGAGCGCAAACTTTAACCTTGTGAATATTCTGTGCAACTTCTGCCGTACGTTTACTGTGAACACTAAGGCTATACCTGCTTTAAGTTACCGTTATAACCAGGAGAGCAACGTTGATTTTAGAAGTGGGGGGGACAAAATTTATTATTTCGTTTTTTTTATCCAGCTGGATAAACACTTCAAACAGCCTATCCGACCGCTCGGAAGCGTCCGCATGGTCCTGAAGCAAACTGTTGCCTCGTTTTGTATCACATTCCAATGATAAACCTGGGGGGGCAAAAATGCCATTTCAGAATGTTGGGGGGTTGCGCCTTTTGTTATAACAGTGGCCAAGTAGGCTGCTGTGGCTATTTGATCATAATGTAGGCCTGTCATAGTGGCCTAACATAAAAAACTATGGAGAAAATGCATCCCATAACATTTTAACATGGAAATAGCTGTTATATTATTCAGCCTACAGTAGCAGCTAACGTGTGATGTTCAATGTAGGGATTGACATGAACCTGTTCATACACTTGTCCTTCTGACAAGGAGGTGACTGAAAATGTTGTGTTGTTTGAGGCAAGAAACCACTTCATAAATACAATTCATAATTCTTCACATACCATTATTACAGAGAATCAGACAAATTTTTAGCTATAACTGGGCTAATAATTCACTAACTAGCAAAGAATATGAACAAATGTACACACGTGGCTACATGCAGCTCTTGCTTTGATCTCAAATCAAGTGCATCTACTCGCGGGCACTCATGCTGTAAACACAGTCCAGTTCAAAGTGAATGGCACAGATCCATATATGGCAATGGTCTATTTGCATATAGGGATACTGCAGCTCTGATTGGTTATGGCGTAACTGTCTGTGTAGAGCATGGGACTGAGTCGTGCCTGTCAATGCAATAGAATTCTACTCCAATGTGCTCTGCCTACAAGAAAATCTCTTGCATACAGCACTCCGCCCTAGTGCTTACTAACCTAAGGAGAGCTAGGGAAAACAATTGACACCGCTGGATCTAAGTATTCTAGAAATCAAAATGTGGCAGTGGGAATAATAGAAAATCTCTGTGACTTTAGAGGGCTGTGTGATATCTGAAGAGGGCTGTGTGATATCTGAAGAGGGCTGTGTGATATCTGAAGCGGGCTGTGTGATATCTGAAGCGGGCTGTGTGATATCTGAAGCTGGCTGTGTGATATCTGAAGAAGGCTGTGTGATATCTGAAGAGGGCTGTGTGAGATCCAAGGATGAGAGAGGGCTCCTGATGTGTACCGATGCTTGGGAGGGAGTGAAGAGGACTAGTGGAGAGTAATGTGTATTGGGAGGGGGGTAAGAGGACTAGTGGAGAGTCATGTGTATTGGGAGGGAGGTAACAGGACTAGTGGAGAGTAATGTGTATTGGGAGGGAGGTAACAGGACTAGTGGAGAGTAATGTGTATTGGGAGGGAGTTAACAGGACTATAGTGGAGAGTAATGTGTATTGGGAGGGAGCTAACAGGACTAGTGGAGAGTCGTGTATTGGGATGGAGGTAACAGGACTACAGTGGAGAGGAATGTGTATTGGGAGGGAGGTAACAGGACTAGTGGAGAGTAATGTGTATTGGGAGGGAGCTAACAGGACTAGTGGAGAGTAATGTGTATAGGGAGGGAGTTAACAGGACTATAGTGGAGAGTAATGTGTATTGGGAGGGAGCTAACAGGACTAGTGGAGAGTCATGTGTATTGAGAGGGAGGTAACAGGACTACAGCGGAGAGTAATGTGTATTTATGGGTTATTTCTTCTCCTTAATTAGGAACAAGATGGTGGAATTTGTGTTGTCCAATATTTAACCTCTCAGGGATCATTGGGGCGCTAGCGACCCACTCCCGACACCACCAGGTAAAATGTAAAGCGCCAAATTCAAAATCCCAAAGTTGAATTATTAAAAATCCACCAATATACAAGTGTTTCATACTCATCAAAAGCTCTGTTTCTTGGCAATATCACAGCGTTGTCAGATTTCAAAAAGGATTTACGGCGAAAGCACTACATTTGATTGTTTGAGGACAGCACCTCACATACTTTTCACATAGCCATGAATTCATTAGCCAGCGTGGCACACACATAACACATTTCACAGCAAAAACAAATCAATTACCTGTTGAAGAACTTCTGCTGAGGTCATCCTAAGTGTCCAACGAAGACAATCCATGGTTCTTTTGTTAGAAAAAGTCATGTATTATATCCATAAATCTCCATTTGGTTCACGCGTCATAGTCAGAAACGACAGCCTCCACTAGTCCATTGAAACGTGGCGCGAACTCGTTCATCTTATACCTATAAACTTGTCCAAGAACAATCAAACATCATTTTAAATGTATCCTTAGGAACACTTTTACGTATATTTACTATAATAAATCAACCGGAATATAAACTGAGCTCTACAGACCGAGGGAAACACAGTGCGCGCTTGGCGAGAGCGCGTGCCCAGTCCTACAGAGTTCCAAAGAGGCACTTCCTGATTCTCTCTTCTTCTCTGTTCTAACTCATCTGAACAGCATGAAACCACTTTCTAGAGACAAAGGACATCCAGAGGAAGCGATAGGTACTGCATTCATATGCCCTTTTATGGGCATTTTCATGAGGGAGGGGTTCCAAATGAGGCACTCTGTGAAAACCACTTTCTCCAGGACAGAAATTCCTCGGGGTTTTGCCTGCCATATCCGTTCTGTTTTACTCACAGACAAATGGNCCAACGAAGACAATCCATGGTTCTTTTGTTAGAAAAAGTCATGTATTATATCCATAAATCTCCATTTGGTTCACGCGTCATAGTCAGAAACGACAGCCTCCACTAGTCCATTGAAACGTGGCGCGAACTCGTTCATCTTATACCTATAAACTTGTCCAAGAACAATCAAACATCATTTTAAATGTATCCTTAGGAACACTTTTACGTATATTTACTATAATAAATCAACCGGAATATAAACTGAGCTCTACAGACCGAGGGAAACACAGTGCGCGCTTGGCGAGAGCGCGTGCCCAGTCCTACAGAGTTCCAAAGAGGCACTTCCTGATTCTCTCTTCTTCTCTGTTCTAACTCATCTGAACAGCATGAAACCACTTTCTAGAGACAAAGGACATCCAGAGGAAGCGATAGGTACTGCATTCATATGCCCTTTTATGGGCATTTTCATGAGGGAGGGGTTCCAAATGAGGCACTCTGTGAAAACCACTTTCTCCAGGACAGAAATTCCTCGGGGTTTTGCCTGCCATATCCGTTCTGTTTTACTCACAGACAAATGGTTAACAGTTTTACAAAATTCAGAGTGTTTCCTATCCAATGGTACCAAATATGTGCATATCCTATTTTCTGGGCCTGAATGGGAGGCATTTTACTTTGGGCACGCCAGGCTCTCCAAAACGGTCAAGTTGTGCAGTGATCCCTAAGAAGTTAAGCAATAAGGCCCGAGGGGGTGTGGTATACGGCCAAGACACCACGGCTAAGGGCTGTTCTTATGCACAACGCAACGCGGAGTGCCTGGATACAGCCCTTAGCCGTGGTATATTGGCCATTTACCACAAATCCTGAGGTGACTTACTGCTATTATTAACTGGTTACCAATGTAATTAGAGCAGTAAAACTGGCTCAAATTAAGATCCTACATCTGTATATGTGTATGCAAAGTGCCATCCTTCAGATTATGCCCAGACACATGCAGAGCTACACCAACAGAAGGCACTATCAAGAGCTGTCTCCATGCTCACTGAAGCATTAGTTGTATTCCCAGACACGTTTCCCCC
Organism: Hucho hucho; assembly: GCA_003317085.1. Classification (NCBI taxonomy): domain Eukaryota; kingdom Metazoa; phylum Chordata; class Actinopteri; order Salmoniformes; family Salmonidae; genus Hucho; species Hucho hucho. The sequence goes on from QNTS01020809.1 coordinate 8,860, forward strand.
TCTGGGCTGGCTCCCCTGTGCTGGGCTGCTGCTCCATAGCCTGAAGGCCTGGGGGCTCTTGGTATTCCCTATGGCAGAGTGGGGAACCTGAGGGTCTGCTGGGGATTGGGGCTTTGGGACTGTAGGGGCCTCGGGGGCCTGAGCTCAGATGTGGACTGGGAGGGTTACATTCTCACACAGGGAGAAGAGACAGAGGAGAGATGGGGGAGGGAGGGAAGACAGGAGAGGAAAACACCTTGAGTCTATTGCAGAAAAAAGGAACAATGGGATCGTCCCTAGAGAGAGGGCCCAGATACATATATACACACAAACAAACACACACACACACACACGTGTGTGCCCACACACACACCCACCCACACGCACACACACACACAAACACACACGTGCACACACACACACACAAACCCTTTTACATTCTGATATACGGCACTCTTTTCTCTCCTTTCTCATCTCGTCTTCTCTCATCTCGTCTTCTCTCCTTTCTCCTCCTCTCATCTCGTCTTCTCTCCTTTCTCCTCCTCTCATCTCGTCTTATCTACTTTCTCCTCCTCTCCTTTCTCATCTTGTCTTCTCTCATCTCGTCTTTTCTCCTTTCTCCTCCTCTCATCTCGTCTTCTCTCCTTTCTCCTTCTCTCCTTTCTCCTTCTCTCATCTCGTCTTCTCTTATCTCGTCTTCTCTCATCTCGTCTTCTCTCATCTCGTCTTCTCTCCTTTCTCCTCCTCTCCTTTTCTCATCTTGTCTTCTCTCATCTCGTCTCCTCTCCTTTCTCCTCCTCTCCTTTCTCCTCCTCTCCTTTCTCCTCCTCTCATCTGTCTTCTCTCCTTTCTCCTTCTCTTCTTTCTCCTTCTCTCATCTCGACTTCTCTCATCTCATCTTCTCTCCTTTCTCCTCCTCTCCTTTCTCATCTCGTCATCTCTCTTTTCTCCTCCTCCTCTCATCTCCTTTCTCCTCCTCTCATCTCCTTTCTCCTCCTCTCTTCTCTCATCTCGTCTTCTCTCATCTCGTCTTCTCTCATCTCGTCTTCTCTCATCTCCCCTCTTGTGGAGGATGCTGAGCTGAAATAAGATTAGATGTGTTTCCATCATGTGAGACATCAGATCACAGGACCCTGCTTCCTGAAGATGGAGGGAAGGAGGGAGGGATGGAAAACGAGACATTGGGCTGGATTCAATCCGTATCATGGAAGTTCCACGTTGTAGCCTGATTAAAGGAAATGTTCCTGCGTTAGCAGAGACTGCATTCGGGGTAAATGCTGCATATGTCGGCTCATTCGGAAACTACCCTTCAATTTGAAGAGCACTATATCACGGAACTTCAGGGATACAGATTGAATCAAGCACCTTGCCTCCATACCCCTATATCTCAATCTATATAGATGGTATGAAGGGATGGAAGGACAGAGGGATAGAGGGACGGAGGGATAGAGGGATGGAGGGATGAGGGATGATGGGATGGAGGGATAGAGAGATTGAGAGATGGATGGAGGGAGGAAGAGGAGGGATAGAGGGATGGAGGGAGGAAGAGGAGGGATAGAGGGATATAGGGATGGAGGGATAGATGGATGGATGGAGGGATAGAGGGATAGCAGGATAGAGAAAGAGGAGGGATAGAGGGTTGAGGAAGAGTAGGGATAGAGGGATGAGGGCTAGAGGGATGGAGGGATGAAGGGATGGAGGGATAGAGAGATCGAAAGATGGATGGATGGAGGGACGAGGAGGAGGGATAGAGGGATGGAGGAAGAGGAGGGATAGAGGGATGGAGGAAGAGGAGGGATAGAGGTATAGAGAGATAGAGGGATGGAGGGATAGATGGATGGAGGGATAGGGGGATCCTATAAGGCCATAAGAAGAAAATGCTCACCCAGAAGAAGCGCTCCTGGTGGCCGGGGACTTTAATGCAAGCAAACAAATCAGTTATACCATTTTTACCAGCATGTCACATGTGCAACCAGAGGAAAAAAGAATCCTAGACCACCTTTACTCCACACACACAGAGATGCATACAAAGCTCTCCCCTGCCCTCCATTTTGCAAATCTGACCATTGTATCCTCCTGCTTCCTGCTTACAAGGAAAAACTAAAGCAGGAAGTACCAGTGACTCGCTCGATATGGAAGTGGTCAGATGACACGGATGCTATACTACAGGACTGTTTTGCTAGCACAGACTGGAATATGTTCCGGGATTCATCCAATGGCATTGAAGAGTACACCACCTCAGTCAATAAGTGCATAGATGACGTCGTCCCCACAGTGACTGTACGTACATATCCCAACCAGAAGCCATGGATTACAGGCAACATCTGCATCGAGCTAAAGGCTAGAGATGCCACTTTCAAGGAGCGGGAGACTAATCCGGACGCTTATAAGAAATCCCACTCTGCCCTCAGACGAACCATCAAACAAGCAAAGCGTCAATACAGGATTAAGATTGAATCCTACTACACCGGCTCTGACGCTCGTCGGATGTGGCAGGGCTTGAAAACTATTATGGACTACAAAGGGAAACCCAGATGCGAGCTGCCCAGTGACATGAGCCTACCAGACGAGCTAAATGCCTTTTATGCTCGCTTCGAGGCAAGCAACACTGAAGCATGCATGAAAGCACCAGCTGTTCTGGATGACTGTGTGATAACACTCTCGGTAGCCGATGTGAACAAAACCTTTAAACAGGTCAACATTCACAAAGCCGCTGGGCCAGACGGATGTACTTAAAGTGTCTTCATTGACATTTTCAACCTCTCCCTGACCGAGTCTGTAATACCTACATGTTTCAAGCAGACCATCAGAGTCCCTGTGCCCAAGGAAGCGAAGGTAACCTGCCTAAATGATTAACGCCCTGTAGCACTCACGTCGGTAGCCATGAAGTGCTTTGAAAGGCTGGTCAAGGCTCACATCAACAGCATCCTCCCGGACACCCTAGACCCACTCCAATTCTCATACCGCCCCAACAGATCCACAGATGACGCAATCTCAATCACACTCTACACTGCCCTTTCTCACCTGGACAAAAGGAACACATATGTGAGAATGCTGTTCATTGACTACACCTCAGCATTCAACACTATAGTGCCCACGAAGCTCATGACTAAGCTAAGGACTGGGAGTAACACCTCCCTCTGCAACTGGATCCTGGACTTCCTGACGGGCCACCCCCAGGTGGTATGAGTAGGCAACAACACGTCTTCCACGCTGATCCTTAACACTGGGGCCCCTCAGGGGTGTGTATTTAGTCCCCTCCTGTATTCCCTGTTCACCTACGACTGCGTGGCCAAACATGACTCCAACACCATCATTACGACACAACGGTGGTAGGCCTGATCACCGACAACGATGAGACAGCCTATAGGGAGGAGGTCAGAGAACTGGCAGTGTGGTGCCAGGACAACAACCTCTCCCTCAATGTGAGCAAGACTAAGGAGCTGATCGTGGACTACAGGAAAAGGCAGGCCGAACAGGCCCCCATTAACATCGATGGGGCTGAAGTGGAGCGGGTTGAGAGTTTCAAGTTCCTTAGTGTCTACATCACCAATGAACTATCATGGTCCAAACACCAAGACAGTTGTGAAGAGGGCACAACAACACTTTTTCCCCCTCAGGAGTCTGAAAGGTTTTGGCATGGGTCCCCAGATCCTTAAAAGGTTCTACAGCTGCACCATCGAGAGCATCCTGACCGGTTGTATCACCGTCTGGTAAGGCAACTGCTCGGCATCTGACCGTAAGGCGCTACAGAGGGTAGTGCGAACGGCCCAATACATCACTGGGGCCAAGCTTCCTGCCATCCAGGAAAAATTGGCGGCGTCAGAGGAAAGCCCATAAAATTGTCAGAGACTCCAGTCACCCAAGTTATAGATTGTTTTCTCTGCTACCACACGGCAAGCAGTACTGGAGCGCCAAGTCTAGGACCAAAAGGCTCCACAACAGCTTCTACCCCCAAGCCATAAAACTGCTGAACAATTCATAAAATCGCCACCGGACAATTTACATTGACCCCCCCCTTTTGTACACTGCTGCTACTCGCTGTTTGTTTGTTACCTATGCATAGTCACTTCGCCCCCACCTACATGTACAGATTACCTCAACTAGCCTGTACCCCAGCACACTGACTCAGAACCGGTGCCCCCTGTATATGGCCTAGTTATTGTTATTCTTATTGTGTTACTTTGTATTATTACTGTTTATTTTAGCCTATTTGGTAAATATTTTCTTCTTCTTGAACTGCACTGTTGGTTAAGGGCTTGTATATAGTAAATTAGATTTGATTTGATAGAGGGATGGAGGGATACAGGGATTGAGGGATAAGGGATAGAGAGATGGAGGGATAGAGGGATAGAGGGATAGAGGGATAGAGAGATGGAGGGATAGAGAGATGAGGGATGAGGGATAGAGAGATGGAGGGATAGAGAGATGAGGGATAGAGGGATAGAGAGATGGAGGGATGAGGGATAGAGGGATGAGGGATAGAGAGATGAGGGATAGAGGGATAGAGAGATGAGGGATAGAGAGGTGGAGAGATGGAGGGATGAG
>QNTS01021082.1:4767-15003 GCA_003317085.1 Hucho hucho
GGGATGAGGATGTTAAGGTTCTCTCAAACGCCTTAAAGGTGTGTGAGGGGGCCTCCTCAGCTTGAGTCAATTGGGAAAAGAGTGAATCGCTGTGGGCAGGTCAGCTTCAGACGGGATCCGCTCCACAGTTACCAGGGGGGCTTCAGTAGGCAGAGAAGGGATGAAGACTTTGGTTTTTTTTCTAGGCTCTGATGTCTTTCAGAAAAATAACTGGGAGGGTGTAGTAGAGAAAGTGTGTGCCAGACTATCAAGGTGGAAATGGGTGCTACCTCAGCTGTCTTATAGGGGAAGGGTACTGGTAGCTAATAATCTTGCTGCCTCTACCCTGTGGCACAGACTAATGATACTGCAGCCACCGGGGGGTCTGATACAAGAGCTTCAGAGGACCCTTGTCAATTTCTTCTGGTCTGGACAACACTGGATTAAAGCTGCGGCCCTGTACCTACCACTGCATGAGGGTGGGCAAGGCCTGGTGGACATTTCTTCCAGGATCATGGCTTTCCGGCTTCAAGCAGCCCAGAGACTGTTGTACTGTGACGGTTCTAGCTGGGTGGATACAGCCTACACATTGATGAGGAGAGGGGACTGTTTGGGCTTAGACAAGCACCTTTTCCTCTTAAAGCTAGAGGGGGGTGATTTGTCTGGCCTGACTCCATTCAATGAGTCTGTTATGCAGGCTTGGAGAGTTCTTGTCAAGTCCAGTAAGGCCGGCACACCACCAGGGATGTGGCTTTTTGAATAGCCTCTTTTTTACAATACTGCCATCCAGTCCCATGCTCTGGGTTCAGCCAGCCTACGTTCATGCCTGTTAGGTGTGGGGTGTACCAAGCTGGGTCATCTGATACGGAGCAGGAGCAGATCGTTGGAGGAGCTGGGAGAAAGAGCGGGGATCCGATCATCTCGCCTACTGAGGAAGGTCGTCGCTGAGGTCTGTGATTCCTGCCAGTACTTCATCTGCAGTATGTGACTGATACTTCCAATTCTGATTGGTGGAAGGAGGGTCTGGATTATGAGTTCCCTGCACTGATTGTTAGTGCTGCGGCGGGGGCATTCGAGGAAGACGTGGGGATGCTGCTTTCCTTCGATACCCCGGAGCTGGGGGAGTTCAAGGAGGTGGGAAAGAAGGCCATGTACAGAATATGTGTAAAAGTGTCCCATGCCTCTTCCCTAGAAGGGGTAAAATCGACGAGGTGGGCGGGTGTGTTTGGTCCAGGTGCCTCCCCAAAAGGCTGTTGGAGGTCTTCATACAAACTGCCTATTGAAAAGAGGACAGCTGACCTCCAATGGAGGATAATACATGGAGCCATAGCCACTAATATATGCATCTGGTACACCTGGACCCGACAGTTGGGGAAGGGTGTCCATTCTGTGCTGAGTCGGAATCTCTGGCACATCTGTTTTTACAGTGTCCCAGGTTGGTCGGGATGTTTGACCTGATCACTACTTGGTTCTCAGCTTTGGGACAGGTTTTCTCTTTCCAACTGTTTATATTTGGGCTAAAGTACAGGTTTAGTCGAAGGGGTGTGTTTATGTTGCTTAATTTTGTGTTGGGGGCAGCTAAACTAGCGATATGGAAGACCCGAAAGAACAGTATTCGGGGACAGGGGTCTGTGGATGTGGTGGGAATGCTGGAGGGAATGTTGGCAGCGAGACTGAGGGTTGAGTTTGCCTATTATAAACTTGTTAGTAATATTGATCTGTTTATGAGTATATGGGGAATTCAGAAGCTGTTGTCTGTAGTTACTGTGGAGGAGGATTTGGAGTTGTGTTTTTAATTGATGTGTAAATATGGTTTTGTATGAGTGTTTATTGTGTTGTGGGCTCCCAGACCCAATAAAGATTATTTAAAACTCAAACTATCCACAGCTCTCTCTCTCTTCTTCATCCACAGCGTTCTCTCTTCTTTAATCACAGCTCTCTCTCTCTTCTTTAACCACATCGCTCTCTCTCTATTCTTTATCCACAGCTCTCTCTCTCTCTCTTCTTTATCCACAGCTCTCTCTCTCTCTTCTTTAACCACAGCTCTCTCTCTCTCTTCTTTAACCACTTCTCTCTCTCTCTTCTTTATCCACAGATCTCTCTCTTCTTTAACAACAGCTCTCTCTCTCTCCTCTTTAACCACAGCTCTGTCTCTCTCTCTCTTCTTTAACCACAGTTATCTCTCTCTCTCTTGAACCACAGTTATCTCTCTCTCTCTTCTTTATCCACAGCTCACTCTCTCTCTTCTTTATCCACATCTCTCTCTGTTCTTTAACCACTGTTACTGCCATCAGAAAGTATTCATAGCCCTTGACTTATTCCACATTATTGTGTGTGTGTTGTTGGTTTCCTGGCAATGCCTTGGCAATGCTTGATGGATTCTTTCTGAAATCCCTGTTCTTAGCAGTCAGATGTGTGCTTATTTGGTGAGATCGTTGATTATTTTGTCATCCCAGTAACCCCACAGAGTCTTTTATTGTTTTCTTACTTCCTTTCTTTCTCTTGCATGCTCTTTCTGTCTTTCTTTTTCTCTCTCAGCCTTTCTATCTGATTCTATAAATACACAGAATGTTCCTTTGCTCTCTGTCTCTGTCTCTCTCTCTCTCTCTCTCTTTCTCTCTCTCTCTCTCTCTCTCTCTCTCTCTCTCTCTCTCTCTCTCTCTCTCTCTCTCTCTCTCTCTCTCTCTCTCTCTCTCTCTCTCTCTCTCTCTCTCTCTCTCTCTCTTTATCTCTTTTCTTTAAAATGAAATATATAGAAATCGCTCTTTCCTGGTTGCTAAATTTCTAATAGTTTGCCTAATTTAAATCTATATGACAAAACAAGCAGTCATTGTGTAGAAAACCGCTGTGAAATATATTTTCCATAACCAAAATATTGTATTTTCAGCAGGTTGAAGCTGGTGTACATAACCAAAAGTAAAAGAAACAAAAATGAAACTTAAGAACAGGGAGAATAGAAATAGTGCAGATAGAGCAGATCTCCAGCTTCTAAGCCTTTAGCTATCAGCAAGAATGGCAGAGCTATAACTCACATAACTCGGGGCGACCAAAAAGTTACATAGTGTGGCTTTAAGTAGCTTTAACCACAGCTCTCTCTCTCTTTCTTCAACCAGAGCTCTCTCTCTCATCTTTAACCACAGCTCTCTCACTCTCTTCTTTAACCACAGCTCTATCTCTCTCTCTCTCTTCTTTAACCACAGCTCTCTCTCTCTCTCTCTCTCTTCTTTAACCACAGCTCTCTCTCTCTTCTTTAACTACTTAGGGAGTGAAATGCAAGGCGCCAAATTCAAAATCCAAAAGTTGAATTATTTAACATTCATCAATATACAAGTGTTGCATAGTCATCAAAAGCTCTGCTTCTTGGCAATATCACAGCGTTGTCAGATTTCAAAAAGGCTTTACGGCGAAAGCACAACATTTGATTGTTTGAGGGTAGCACCTTCAATATTTTACCATTAGCATAAATTCATAAACCATCGCGGTTCACACAAAACACATTTTAAAGCGAAAAAAAATCCCTTACCTTTTGAAGAACTTCTGCTGAGGGCTTCCCAAGTGTCCAACGAAGACATCCAATGGTTCTTTTGTTATAAAAAGTAATTTATTATATCCATTAATTTCCGTTTGGTTGGCGCATTATGTTCATAAAATACAGCGTCCACTCGCCCATTGAACCGTGAAGAGAACGCGTTCAACCTATACCTATACACTTGTCCAAGAACAATCAAACATCATTGATAATGTATCCTTAGGAACACTTATGTATATTTACTATAATATTTCAACCGGATTATAAACTGGGCGATAGGAAAGGAAAAAACCACAGCGCGCGCGAGCCCGTGAACGCGCTTCCTCTTCTGTTTACATCCGATGACCACTTCGAAATTCTTCTTCTATTACCATCCAGAGCAACTATAACATCACCAAACACTGTCTAGAGACTGTTGACATCCAGTGGAAGCAATAGGTACCGCAATCTTACTCCTATATATGTCTGTTTTCAATAGGGAGGGGTTCAAAATGAGGCAATGTGTCAAAAACACTTTTTCCAGGACAGAAATTCCTCGGGTTTTGCCTGTTATATCAGTTCTGTTATACTCACAGACTAAATTTTAACACTCTAGAAACTTCAGAGTGTTTCCTATCCAATAGTACTAATTATGTGCATATCCTATTTTCTGGGCCTGAGTGGGAGGCATTTTACTTTGGGCACGCCAGACTCTCCAAAACCGTCACCTCGGGAGCCGCTCAATAAGAAGTTAACCGCAGCTCTCTGTCTATCTTCTTTAACCAAAGCTCTCTCTCTTCTTTAACCAGAGCTCTCTCTCTCTTCTTTAACCACAGCTCTCTCTCTCTTTAACCACAGCTCTCTCTCTCTTCTTTAACCACATCTCTCTCTCTTTCTTCTTTAACCAAAGCTCTCTCTCTCTCTTCTTAAACCACAGTTATCTCTCTCTCTCTCTTCTTTAACTACAGCTCTCTCTCTCTCTCTTCTTTAACCACAGCTCTCTCTCTTTTTTAACCACAGCTCTCTCTCTTCTTTAACCGCAGCTCTCTGTCTATCTTCTTTAACCAAAGCTCTCTCTCTTCTTTAACCACAGCTCTCTCTCTCTTCTTTAACCACAGCTCTCTCTCTCTTTAGCCACAGCTCTCTCTCTCTTCTTTAACCACATCTCTCTCTCTCTTTCTTCTTTAACCAAAGCTCTCTCTCTCTCTCTTCTTAAACCACAGTTATCTCTCTCTCTCTCTTCTTTAACTACAGCTCTCTCGCTCTCTCTTCTTTAACTACAGCTCTCTCTCTTTCTCTTCTTTAACCACAGCTCTCTCTCTCTCTTTTTTAACCACAGATCTCTCTCTTCTTTAACCACAGCTCTCTCTCTTTTTTAACCACAGCTCTATCTCTCTACTTTAACCACAGCTCTCTCTCTCTCTTCTTTAACAACAGCTCTCTCCCTCTTCTTTAACCACAGCTCTCTCTCTCTCACTTCTTTAACCACAGCTCTCTCTCTCTCTTCTTTAACCACATCTCTCTCTCTTCTTTAACCACAGCTCTCTCTCTTCTTTAACCACAGCTCTCTCGCTCTCTCTTCTTTAACCACAGCTCTCTCTCTCTCTTCTTTAACAACAGCTCTCTCTCTCTCTCTTCTTTAACCATATCTCTCTCCCTCTTCTTTAACCACAGCTCTCTCTCTCGCTTCTTTAACCACAGCTCTCTCTGTCTCGCTTCTTTAACCACAGCTCTCTCTGTCTCTCTTCTTTATCCACAGCTCTCTCTCTCTTCTTTAACCACAGCTCTCTCTCTCTCTTCTATAATCACAGCTCTCTCTATCTTCTTTAACCAAAGCTCTCTCTCTTCTTTAACCAAATCTCTCTCTCTTCTATAACCACAGCTCTATCTCTCTACTTTAACCACAGCTCTCTCTCTCTTCTTTAACTATATATCTCTCTCTCTCTTCTTTAACCACAGTTCTCTCTCTCCTTTAACTATCTCTCTCTCTCTTCTTTAACCACAGCTCTCTCTCTCTCTTCTTTAACCACAGCTCTCTCTCTCTCTTATTTAACCAAAGCTCTCTCTCTCTCTCTCTTCTTTAACCACAGTTCTCTCTCTCTTCTTTAACCACATCTCAAGTCACGCCGCTTTTTTCTCTGTCCACAAGGGTAACGATTTCAAATGTACCGCCGTTTATTCCCAATGAGCTATTGGAGCGCGAGTTACTGAGGTTTGGGAAGTTTGCAAGCTCAATTAAGATTGTCCCGTTGGGTTGCAAACACCCGGCGTTGAAACAGGTTATGTCGTTTCAAACACCCGACGTTGAAACAGGTTATGTCGTTTCAAACACCCGGCGTTGAAACAGGTTATGTCGTTTCAAACACCCGGCGTTGAAACAGGTTATGTCGTTTCGGCGACAGGTGTTTATGTTTTTGGACTCACCGGAGCAGACTTTGGAGTTATATTTTAACGTCAAGTATGACAACAGACTGTATATGGCTTTTGCTAGTACGCGTAATCAACTGTGTTTTGAGTGTGGGGATGTTGGCCATAAGCGACATGCTTGCCCGAAAAGGGAGAAGGTGGAGGGAGGGGCGCAGGTGGTCCTCGTAATGCCCGGGCCCACTGATGTAGGGAGAGGTGGGCCGACAGAGGTAGAGCAGCCACACGCACCTGTTGCTGAGGAACAAGCTGTCCGTGTTGAGGGCACGGAGTTGCAACTTGTACCAGAAGGAAATGTTATGCAGCAGAAAAATATTGTTGTAGAAGGTAAGGATGGATCTGAAGAGACATTTCCTCAGACTGGTGAGGAGTTGCCCAGTACCAGTGCTGGGGTACAGGAGGGGGTTCATGTGAAGCTAGGCTCCCAGGTAGTGGAGGAGATGCCTGGTACGAGTGCTGGGGTACAGGGGGGGGTTCATGTGGAGCTAGGCTCCCAGGTAGTGGAGGAGATGCCTGGTACGAGTGCTGGGGTACAGGGGGGGTTCAGGTGGGGCTAGTCTCCCAGGTAGTGGAGGAGATGCCTGGTACGAGTGATGGGGTGCAATTTGTTAGTGTTGAGAGGGATGTGGTAGAGGGGAGTCAGGGGTCTGTGGCCTCAGTTGAGGAGGATCAGGAGAAGGATATGGATATCTCTGTTGATACGAAAGCAGCTGGTGAGGACTCAATTTATAATCTAGAGGAGGTAAATGGGTTCCTGGATCAGACTTTTGGGAAATCTGTCAAATTGGCAGATTATTTTGACGTTGATAAGTTTGTTAGGTCAGCTGTGATGTTACAGAAGACGGTGGGGTTAGACCAGTTGAGTGAGAAGAAGTGTTTTCACTTGAGGAAATTTGTTACTGCTGTCACAGCAGCAAAAGGCACTGGGAAACGTGGATTGGTTAAGAGAAAATTTTAATAATGATGATGATCATGCCTCATAGGGTGTCTTTTTTCTCATTGGTTTCTCTGTGGTTTCTTCTGCTTTTCCTTTCTCTTTTCTATATGGAGGTACTAAGGGTCGGTTCTCTCAATATTAATGGGGGAAGGGACAGGAATAAGAGGGCTTGGGTATTAGAAATAATAAAACAGAAAAGGCTTATTGTAGTTTATCTACAGGAGACACATAGTGATGAGGCTAATGAGGTTGACTGGGGTATGTGGTGGGAGTGGCAGCATATACTCAGTCATGGTATTAATTTCAGTGCTGGGGTGGCAATCTTGTTTTCCTCAGGCTTAGGCGTGACTGTGGTATCTACAACAGAGATTGTCAAGGGTCGGGTTTTATTGGTCAAGGTGGATGTTATGTTTTTTTTGTTAGTTTTTTTGAATGTATATGCTCCTAATGAGGGCACAGAGCGTATTGCTATATTTGATAAAATAAAGGAAACACAGTGTGACCAAGAGGGGTGTATGGTTTTAGGGGGGGACTGGAACTGTACAGTGGATTTTACTGTTGATCGCACTGCTGAAGAACCTCCCCTGCGGTCAGCAACTTGTCTGTCTGGTCTACTAACTGAGTTGGAGCTTTCTGATGTGTGGAGAGTAAGGAATGCTAAAGTTAGGCAGTACACCTGGCTCAAAGTTAATGAAGGTCATGTCAGTGCAGCAAGGTTAGACAGGTTATATGTATCTGAGCAATATTGTAGTAGGGTTGGAAGGTGTGACATTACTCCTGTGGGTTTCTCTGATCACCATATTGTGTCTGTTGATATACACTTGTCCTGTCCACGAAGGTCATCACCTTACTGGTATTTTAATGTTAAGTTGTTACATCATGTCATGTTTTGGGAAAGGTTTTTGTTGTTTTGGGAAAAATGGAGGGTTACAAAAGGGAATTTTGATTCCTTGAGACAATGGTGGGAGGTTGGGAAGGCCCAAATACGAGTGTTTTGTCAACAGTATACTGCTCTGTCTCGTATTGAAGTTAAAGAGACTATCAGGGCCCTTGAACAGGACATCAAATCTATTAAATTGAAGTTCCTCACTCAGAAGGACCCTGGACTAGTCATGAACTTACAGGACAAGAGACATGAACTGAGGTCATTTCTACATGAAAGAGTGAAGGGTGCCTTGATTAGGTCTCGTTTTGCTACCCTCAATGATATGGATGCTCCTAGCGTTTTTATTTTAAACCTAGGGCAGTTGACATTTCAACGTAAACAGATGGTCTGCCTTCGTCTCCCTGATGGGAAGGTGACCACGGATGACAGTGAAATGCGCCAACATGCTGTGGATTTCTACTCTGCCCTCTATAAGGAGGAGGATTGTGATTCTCTGTGTACTGAACAGTTGTTACACGGTCTTCCTCAATTGGGCCCTGAGCAGAGAGTTGCTTTGGACATTACTCTGCAGGAGCTGTCCACAGCAGTTATGCAGCTCTCAACAGGCCGAGCCCCTGGCATCGATGGTTTACCATCTGAGTTCTACAAGCTTTTGGCGGTCTATTGGGGAGGATTTTTATGAAGTGGTGTGTGAATCTTTTCATGAGGGTTCTCTTCCTGTATCCTATCAACGTGCGGTGCTTTCATTGTTGCCAAAAAAGGGGGATTTGGCTCTCATAAAAAATGGTCAACCTGTTGCTTTGCTGTGTGCAGAATATAAAAATGTATCTAAATGTCTCTCAAACAGGTTGAAAGAGTATCTGGGATTGTTGGTCCAGATGGACCAGTCTTACTGTGTACCTGACCGTTCTATTGTTGACAACTTGTTTCTAATAAGAGATGTTTTAGACATTTGTAAACTGTCTGATGTAAATGTGGGTTTACTTTCTTTGGATCAGGAGAAGGCTTTTGACCGTGTGGACCACCAGTACTTGTTCAAAACAATGAAAGCCTTTGGGTTTGGGGATGTTTTTTTGTCTTGGATGAGTTTACTGTATGCTGGGGCCTTGTGTATGGTGAAGGTGGGGGGTGGTTTGAGTTGCCCCATCCCTGTCCAAAGGGGCATCAGGCAGGGATGCCCAATTTCAGTGCAGTTATATAGTCTGGCAATTGAGCCAATGCTTTGTTTTTTAAGAGCGAGGCTTACTGGTTTCTCTGTGCCAGGAGTAATGAAGGGTCGGTCCCACGATAGCACTGTCTGCGTATGCAGATGACGTGACAGTTTTTATTACAGGGGATGAGGATGTTAAGGTTCTCTCAAACGCCTTAAAGGTGTGTGAGGGGGCCTCCTCAGCTTGAGTCAATTGGGAAAAGAGTGAATCGCTGTGGGCAGGTCAGCTTCAGACGGGATCCGCTCCACAGTTACCAGGGGGGCTTCAGTAGGCAGAGAAGGGATGAAGACTTTGGTTTTTTTTCTAGGCTCTGATGTCTTTCAGAAAAATAACTGGGAGGGTGTAGTAGAGAAAGTGTGTGCCAGACTATCAAGGTGGAAATGGGTGCTACCTCAGCTGTCTTATAGGGGAAGGGTACTGGTAGCTAATAATCTTGCTGCCTCTACCCTGTGGCACAGACTAATGATACTGCAGCCACCGGGGGGTCTGATACAAGAGCTTCAGAGGACCCTTGTCAATTTCTTCTGGTCTGGACAACACTGGATTAAAGCTGCGGCCCTGTACCTACCACTGCATGAGGGTGGGCAAGGCCTGGTGGACATTTCTTCCAGGATCATGGCTTTCCGGCTTCAAGCAGCCCAGAGACTGTTGTACTGTGACGGTTCTAGCTGGGTGGATACAGCCTACACATTGATGAGGAGAGGGGACTGTTTGGGCTTAGACAAGCACCTTTTCCTCTTAAAGCTAGAGGGGGGTGATTTGTCTGGCCTGACTCCATTCAATGAGTCTGTTATGCAGGCTTGGAGAGTTCTTGTCAAGTCCAGTAAGGCCGGCACACCACCAGGGATGTGGCTTTTTGAATAGCCTCTTTTTTACAATACTGCCATCCAGTCCCATGCTCTGGGTTCAGCCAGCCTACGTTCATGCCTGTTAGGTGTGGGGTGTACCAAGCTGGGTCATCTGATACGGAGCAGGAGCAGATCGTTGGAGGAGCTGGGAGAAAGAGCGGGGATCCGATCATCTCGCCTACTGAGGAAGGTCGTCGCTGAGGTCTGTGATTCCTGCCAGTACTTCATCTGCAGTATGTGACTGATACTTCCAATTCTGATTGGTGGAAGGAGGGTCTGGATTATGAGTTCCCTGCACTGATTGTTAGTGCTGCGGCGGGGGCATTCGAGGAAGACGTGGGGATGCTGCTTTCCTTCGATACCCCGGAGCTGGGGGAGTTCAAGGAGGTGGGAAAGAAGGCCATGTACAGAATATGTGTAAAAGTGTCCCATGCCTCTTCCCT
>QNTS01021107.1:2543-13062 GCA_003317085.1 Hucho hucho
ATTGACGCCATCGACTCCTAATAGCTTAGGGGTTTTTCTGTTCCGTTTTTATATTTTACTACTTTATGTATTTAATATGAAGTATTTTGAAATGGATAAATTGGAAAGCCTGTGTGTTTTGTGGTACTTTTTAGGGAAGAGTGAAATAGAATTTAGAGTGGATTCTGAGTGGATCTGGCTGTAGGTGTGTGTGTGTGTGTGTGTGTGTGTGTGTGTGTGTGTGTGTGTGTGTGTGTGTGTGTGTGTGTGTGTGTGTGTGTGTGTGTGTGTGTGTGTGTGTGTGTGTGTGTGTGTGTGTGTGTGTGTGCTAATCACTCATTTGACATGGTATGATTGGTGAATACTAGGCAGAGGTTGCTTCAACAGGTTCTCTCTGTGTGTTTGTGTGTGTCACAGGAGGTTGGTGGCACCTTAATTGGGGAGGACAGGCTCGTGGAATAGTGGAATGGTATCAAGTACATTAAACACATGGTTTCCACGTGTTTGATGCCATTCCATTTGCCCCGTACCACCCATTATGTTGAGCCGTTCTCCCCTCAGCAGCCTCCACTGGTGTGTGTGTGTGTGTTTGGCATCACAAAGCACAATGGCAGGAAGAGGAGTGTCCAGATGTCCAGATGTTGCCATAGTGATAACTAGAGGTCATTTGAAGCATGGGGTCTGCTGGTACAGGAGATGTACTGTAGCGTGTGTGGCAACTTCTGGTTATGGAGTGTAACATGTGGTTCATTAACATACAGATAGATAAACATTGGACACTAATATCGTCCTGTTTGGTTTGAACAATAAAATCAACAATAACAGAACAATAAAGTTTTAACTTGACCTTGGTCTTCCAGATGCTGAGTGCCTGGTGATCAGTCCTGCCAGGCTGGTGGTGAAGTATGGAGACCCAGCCTCATCTAACTGCAGATCAGATACCCCTGCAGAGATGGGCTGGGAAGCCACCCAGGGAGGGACGGGTGTGACAAACGGGACTGTGAAGTTCCTAAACTAGAGGGTGGACAGGTAAGAGAGGCAGACACAGAAGAAACTTTTTTTATTTTTAAATAACCTTTTTAACTTGGCTTGACTTTACTGTTATTTAGCTTCAATGGCCTTTAATGAATGGTTTTACTGTGATTTAGCTTCAATGGCCTTTAATGAATGGTTTTTACTGTGATTTAGCTTCAATGGCCTTTAATGAATGGTTTTACTGTGATTTTAGACATTTCTGGATTACATTTTTTTATTGATTTATTTAAATATTTCATTTGATTTGACAGTTTGACTGACTGGAATAACAACCCTAAGTGCTACACAGACGGAGGCCAGTGTCTGAAACAGCTGAACATCACAGTTTATAGTGAGTGACGTCTCTCTCTCTAATCTTCTCTGGTGTTTCTGAATGTATTCTTAGTATGGTACCGTTAATCACTGTGTGTGTGTGTTTACATTCCTCCACAGAGCTTCCAGACAGTGTCTCCATCAGCTATAGGAAGTACCCTGATCCGATGGTTGAGGGGCATCAGTACCAGCTACAGTTTCATGTCCAGAACATCGCTCCTATTGAGAGACTCAGGGTGACCTTCTACAAAGTCAATACCACTGGTGAACAGACAGATTTAGGCACACAACAGAATTCCAAGGACAACATCAAGGCACCAGTGAATGGGACCTATACCCTGGACTTCACCCCTAGTAGAGATGATGACGGGGCCCAGTTGTGGTGTTCAGCCATGTTGGATCTGGGACCAGAGGGACCCCAACCTCCTCCTGTAATGAAATCAGACAACCTCAACATCACTGTGCACTGTGAGTCCATCTGGTTCTCTGTCTCTACACATTTTGTACAACCGTTACTTAGATACCAGACAAGTCATGACGTTGACAAGTCATGATGTTGTTTTCACTTCATATTCTCTCGTTAATCAACTTGTTTCTCATCTCTCTTTATCTCTCATTACTCAACTTGTTTCTCATCTCTCTTTCTCTTTATCTCTCATTAATCATCTTGTTTAATCTCTTTCTCTTTATCTCTCATTAATCAACTTGTTTCATCTCTCTTTCTCTTTCTCTTTATCTCATTCTCTATCTCTCTCTCTCTCTCTCCTCTTTCCCTCGGCCTTCTAGACAAGCCTCAGATCACTATGAGTCATGGATGTTTCTCCATGAGCATCACAGAGGGCGACACTCTATCACTTAACTGTAGTGCAAAGGGTAACCCTTCCCCCTCGTACGATTGGTTGCTCCCCCAAGCCGCCCCCAACACCACAGAGGAGAGATCCGTAGTGACCATCACCAACATGGCCAAGTCTCACTCTGGAGAGTACACCTGCATCGCTATCAACCCCCTGGGAAACAGCACCTGTACTGTTAACGTGGAGGTCACAGGTGAGACGGATGGATGATTGGTTGGATGGTTCATTGAATGATTGGTTGGTTGCATTTGGAAAGTATTCAGACCCCTTGACTTTTTCCAAATTGTGTCACGTTACAACCATATTCTAAAATGTATTAAATTGTCCCTCCCCCTCATCAATCTACACACAATACCCCATAATGACAAAGCAAAAATAGGTTTTTAGATTTTTTTGCAAATTTATAAAAAATACAAAACTTAATTATCACATTTACAGAAGTATTCAGAACCTTTACTCAGTACTTTGTTGAAGCACCTTTGACAGCGATTACAGCCTTGAGTCTTTATGGGTATGACGCTACAAGCTTGGCACACCTGTATTTGGGCTCCCGAGTGGTGCAGCGGTCTAAGGCACTGCATCTCAGTTCAAGAGGCGTCACTACAGTCCCTGGTTCGAATTGTCAGGTTCTAATTCTCAGAGTAAAAAACTCAACGGACGTTTATGAAAGATCAACCAAGTTTATTCTGCCCAGGGGGTCGTTGCAGCTGCATTCACACGTCACGTTTCCACCACTACAAGTATATATACTCCAATTTAGTCACCCCTCCTCTCCAATCTTTATATCTTATGGTTCCACAGGAAGAGGAAGTGATAGGACAATTAACCATTGTTTCTCCCTTAACTTCTTAAGGAGCAGCAAGGTGCGCTAGCGCCCCACTCCCGACACTACCAGGTGAAATGCAAGGCGCCAAATTCAAAATCCAAAAGTTGAATTATTAAACATGCATCAATATACAAGTGTTTCATAGTCATCAAAAGCTCTGTTTCTTGGCAATATCACAGCATTGTCAGATTTCAAAAAGGCTTTACGGCGAAAGCACCACATTTGATTGTTTGAGGGTAGCACCTTCAATATTTTTCCATTACCATGAATTCATAAGCTATCACGGTTAACACAAAACACATTTCACAGCGAAAACAAAACAATTACCTGTTGAAGAACTTCTGCTGAGGGCTTCCCAAGTGTCCAACGAAGACAATCCATGGTTCTTTTGTTAGAAAAAGTCATGTATTATATCCATAAATCNTTTCAACCGGAATATAAACTGGGCGATAAGAAAGGAAAAAAACAAAGGACGCGCCAACCGGGAGCGCGCATTTTCTTGTAATGACAGCTATGGGGACACTTCCTGATTCCTCTTCTTCTCTGCTTTAAAAGCAGCTAAGAAGAATCAGAACACTTTCTCGAGACTGTTGACATCCAGAGGAAGCGATAGGTACTGCATTCATATGCCCTTATATGGGCATTTTCATAAGGGAGGGGTTCCAAATGAGGCAATGTGTCAAAACCACTTTATCCAGGACAGAAATTCCTCGGGTTTTTGCCTGCCATCTCCGTTCTGTTATACTCACAGACAAAATGTTAACACTTTTAGAAAATTCAGGGTGTTTCCTATCCAATGGTACTAAATATGTGCATATCCTATTTTCTGGGCCTGAATGGGAGGCATTTTACTTTGGGCACGCCAGGCTCTCCAAAACAGTTGTGCGCTATTCCCTAAGAAGTTAAGGGAAACTTATCTGACCTCAACCCCCTTTGAGGCCTAATCCAAAGATCTCCACCCGTCTCCCCTAACACATTCCACAGCCATCAGTCTCCTCCTACAGATAACCATTAACTTCTGATGTAAAAAACAGTCTCCTTCACTCCTTTATATACTATGATGTAAACACCAGTCTCCTTCACTCCTTTATATACTATGATGTAAAAACCAGTCTCCTTCACTCCTTTATATACTATGATGTAAAAAAACAGTCTCCTTCACTCCTTTATATACTATGATGTAAACACCAGTCTCCTTCACTCCTTTATATACTATGATGTAAAAAACAGTCTCCTTCACTCCTTTATATACTATGATGTAAAAAACCAGTCTCCTTCACTGCTTTCTATACTATGATGTAAAAACCAGTCTCCTTCACTCCTTTATATGCTATAATGTAAAAACCAGTCTCCTTCACTCCTTTATATGCTATGATGTAAAAAACATTGTCCTTCACTCCTTTATATGCTATGATGTAAAAACCAGTCTCCTTCACTCCTTTATATACTATGATGTAAAAACCAGTCTCCTTCACTCCTTTATATACTATGATGTAAAAACCAGTCTCCTTCACTCCTTTATATGCTATCATGTAAAAACCAGTCTCCTTCACTCCTTTATATACTATCCTTCTGAGTATAACAATGTTCCAAGTTTAACCCAGAATCTAACAGAATCCAGGCTGTATCACATCCGGCTGTGATTGAGAGTCCCATTGGGCGGCACACAATTGGCCCAGTGTCGTCCGGGTTTGGCCAAGGTTGTTGTCATTGTAAAGAAGAATTTGTTCTTAACTGGACTTGCCTAGTTAAATAAAGGTTATATTTATAATGTAAAGTTTGGGGAGTTTCTCCCGTTCTTCTCTGCAGATCCTCTCAAGCTCTCTCAGGTTGTATGGAGAGCGTTGCTACACAGCTATTTTCAGGTCTCTCCAGGATCTCTCTGTACTTTGCTCCGTTCATCTTTCCCTCGATCCTGACTAGTCTCCCATTCCCTGCTGCTGAAAAACATCCCCACAGCATGATGCTGCCACCACCATGCTTCACCGCAGGGATGGTGCCAGGTTTCCTCCACACGTGACGCTTGGCATTCAGGTCAAAGAGTTCCATCTTGATTTCATCAGACCGGAGAATCTTGTTTCTCATTGATCTGAGAGTCCTTTTGCTGCCTTTTGGCAAACTCCAAGTGGGCTGTCATGTTTATTTTACTGAGGAGTGGCTTCCGTCTGGCCACTCTACCATAAAGGCCTGATTGGTGGAGTGCTGCAGAGATGGGAGAACCTTCCAGAAGGACAACCATCTCCACAGAGGAACTCTGGAGCTTTTTCAGGGTGACCATCGGGTTCTTGGTTACCTCCCCGACCAAGGCCCTTCTCCCCTGATTGCTCAGTTTGGCCAGGTTACCAGCTTTAGGAAGAGTCTTGTTTGTTCCAAATTCTTCCATTTAGGAATGATGGAGGTCAATTTGTTCTTGGGGACCTTCAATTACATTTTTTGGTACCCTTCCCCAGATCTGTGCCTCGACACTATCACATCTCGGAGCTCTACGGACAATTCCTTCGACCTCATGGCTTGGTTTTTGCTCTGACATGCATTGTCAACTATGGAGCCTTTTATAGACAGGTGTGTGTCTTTCCAAATCATGTCTAATCAATTGATTTTACCACAGGTGGACTCCAATCGAGTTCTAGAAACATCTCAAGGATGATCAATGGAAACAGGATGCACCTGTTCAATTTCGAGTCTCATAGCAAAGTGTTCAAATTCTTATGTAAATAAGGTATTGTCATGAGAATTTTGTTCTCAATTGTTGACAAACTATCAATCAGGCTTTGAATAATTCCTAGAGTTTGTAAAGCTCTAGTTAATGATAAATTAGACAAAGTCTCCCATCTGCAATTTGGTCAGGTATGGTTTATTCATGAGAATTCTGATTTTCAAAGGTGTACACAGTCTTTTATATTGTACAAGTTGAAATACAAAAGATACAAATGCCCCACCCTCTCTAGGAAATAGTGTTTTCCCACAGTACCCATTCATTCCTTATCACAATCTTTGCAACACAAGTCAACCTTGGACAGCTACTAACAGTCCCTCCCGTCCCAAGGACCAGAAGGCTTCCCACATATGTCTGATTAGAACTAAGAATGCTTTGTTCTCACAGACTCCTTCTCGCAAGTCGTACCATCCTGTTCCACTCTCCACACAATATTCATTTCTAGACACACACATCAATTGAATTACCATTTGTCTTATAACCCTATCTCTATTGCATACATTTTCAAAATGGAATATTCTTAGCATTTTCTTACTAGTACAAACATTTAGTCATAAAACATATAATCCATAACAATCCACCCTTTTGACTAAATTTTTACACACAATCACCCATCTATATTGATTAGAATTAACAATGACACCCAAAACGATTACACAAAACCAATACATGTATTTACATCTGACCCTCATCAATTACTGTTCTAGGCCTATATCCAATCATAACTCTTCTAGGTAGGATTTTCATTATAAACTTTATCAAATAGACAACATTACTAAACATAAAAAATAGTTTAATCTAATTCCTCTGGATTAAAACCAACAGCATTCTCTGTCAATCTAGAAGGCATGTATCTGTCGTCACATGGTCTGAGTCCGGCAGGGCCATGGAGAATCATCACCGGCTTTTCCAGAGACCTAGACACAAAATCTCACACACACGGAATCAAACAACACCCACACAACACCAACACAGTCATACAGGTGAAAGTTGCCTACAACACAGTAATCATGACATTTTTCCATTGTCCAAACATATTGTCAAACCAACTCGTCAGAGAAGTATCTACTCCAGAGTTCTCCGCTGGGCCAGAGTGGTTAAACCAGCCAAGGCCTTGGTCACTGATCCGCCTGGAGCTATTTTATTGGGGAAGAAGGTACAGCACATTATTCCCCCACCATTCTGCAGACGCCACCCTTTCAGCCAATAACATATCTAGAGCCAACCTATTTTGCCAGGTCATGAGGGAGGTGGCGGATAATTGTTCAGAGATTCCCATCACTGCATCTCTAGTCTTATTCACAAATCCTTGTTGATTATAATACATATAATTGATCCAATCAACATTTTTATTTATCGTTACCCACCAGAAGAACGTAGTGATAAAACCCTCCCCAATCTGATTCATAGCTTTATACTCGTCTGGAACTTTTCTGGCGATGCCTATGACATCCATCCAAATAGATCTGCCTTCATTAGAACCTAGATTTTTCATTTTCCTAGTTATCCTGTCCAGAACTGGCCTCTGATGTCTAATCCTAACTGGTTGGACCAATAATACCGGAACACAAGTGCCCCTCCACCCTTTAGGTAATGCCTGTCTTAGGCCTCCTTTATTGGTACAAGCCCACCACACATCAGTTATAGGAGCTGTGATGTTGAGAATTTTTTCCTATACTTCTGAACCCGAATCAGTCACATTAACAGACTTACATATATTGAGATCCACTACAAGACCTGGGTTTTTCGTGAAGTTGTTCTCTACTGACTGGATTCGTGAACAGGAAAAACCGTGTCCATAATCATCAGTGTAAGCCCAATACTTTCATTCCGTGTCTATTTCTGTGACTCTTTGGAGGGTTACTACTACATCTACTCTACAGTCATTAATATCCAAACTTTGTTTAAAACCCCATCGGGATCACTTTCCGATCACATACCCCGGTCCCCAAGTATGTTTAATTACATAGACCAGGAACAAAATGAAGTGAGTCCCAAACAGAAATATAAAAGGTATCACAAAGTCCTGAATAATCTTATACAATTTATTATGCACCCATATTCCTGCTCTATTAGGGAAATGTTTAATATTTACCTTAAATCTCACATCATCACCTATTTGGACTCCTTCTTTATATCCTTCTTATTCATGAGGGGTCGGGTATTATATAACTAGTCTTTTACTTCTTAAACCTGTCAGCGACATCATATAATTTATACTGGAGGTGTTGAATCAGGATTTATAAAAAAGATCATCAAAACTATGATGCAGCTCAAGGTTCCCCATATCCCAAAAACCGCCAACCCTCTCCTGCCCTTAGCCAGTCTGCAAGGTACCACCCCATACTCACACCTCTAGGGAACACACTACAGTGATGATAGGTCGGGGTAGGAAATCTTCGTTAACAGAAGCGACCCCCAGACCCTATCGGTCCAGTTCTGCTCTCTAACTATGCATGTGTTCCACGGTGTTTGTATGTGTTCCTACCTTTTTGCATTGGGTAACGTTGAACCAGGTTGCTCTTTCTGATATTCTAATGGCAAAGGCTGCGACCAACATAACCTGGTAGGGACCTTCCCAACGGGGCTGCTTCCAGTTATTTTTCTTCAGAGACTGGACCCACACCCAGTCACCTGGCTGGATCGTATGGCTCACCTCCTTCTGTAGTTCTTCTGTTGGGCATAAAATCTCTGACATACAGGTGTGGTTAGCAAACAACTTCTCATGTGATCTGCTACTGTATCTTCCTAACTCTCATTCTAAAAGGTCTACCAAATACTTTCTCAAATGGGGATAATCCCTCCTTGTCTGGGGTTATCCGAATATCTCATTAATACTATTGGTAGACATTTTACCAAATTTCATCCTGTACTCAGGTGTGTCTATCTTAACCTACTTTTAATCATAGAATTCATGCGTTCTATAATACAATAATAATTAAACACTGTTTCTTTCCTTCACTCCTGGTGAGCTCTATAAAATCAATTTCCAACAAAAAATGTATTAAGTAATTTGTGTTGTCTAACAATCTCTACCATATCTAACAATCTCTATAATATCTAACAATCATCTCTAACAATCATCTCTACCATATCCCTCCTGTTGATACAAGGCTCTGCCCCTGTATCAAAACACTACCATATCTAAAAATGGAGAAGTCATCCTGCTACACAGAATAGTGACTAGGTCGTGATTCAGCCTCTAAGTTTTTAGTAAGAGTAACAACATCATACCCAGTTGCATTCGAAACATCTGAGTTCTACCTTGAAGACTCATCTATAAACATAGTAATTTCTCCATCTGTTCATGGCAAATCTGTCAAATCAGGCCTATACAACACAACTTTCTCAGTTACACAATAAATGTGGACTCCCGTCAGTAGCTATTAGAATAAGGGTGGAGGTGTCCAGAGTAGCACATCTCTCAATAGTCAAATTTGTCATGTCTAACAATATAATCATACAAGACACAAAGGACTCCACCTTATCCAAAGGAGAGGAGTAACAAGCCACTGGCTTATCCTTCTTCTCCCCTGTTTCTTGGTCAAAGCTGACGTCATGACCACCTCCCTACAGTCCACAGTCTGAGTAAACGAACGGTCATATCTAGGGAATGCTAAACAAAACTTCCTACGGTATCTGTCTGCGGATGGGCTATACGCAACCCCTCCCTCCACGGATACCCAGTCATTAATCTTCTTTCCCTTTGATACCCAGTAACCCATACTCTCCCACCGTTCTGACTAAGTCCTGACTATACCAGCAACAAGGTTCGCTGTCCCCACAGATGACCATGTTGTTCTTAACTATGTGGGCCTTCATGCCCCTTTCAGTGGGTGGTACAGCTATATTCAAAAGTGTCATCACATCCCTTCCCAATAGGTTAACGGGACACAACTTGGAAATTAGCACTGGTACCATTGCTTCCCCCCCTGAAGCCTCATGAGTCAGAACAATGTTAAAAATGGTTTCCGTTCCTGTGCTAGAACCAAATCTACTGTAGCTAACTCAAATACCTAGTAATTCAGTATCTAGCTTGTCCTCCTCATCTACACTGTCTGGCGGTGGGCGCCTACCCTTTTCACCCCTCTACTCCCTACTGCCTTAGAACAATCCTGATGGTTGTCTAACTGCATGTTCTAGCACACGTGTGTTCAGCCCAGAACTCTCACTCTACTCCTCCTGGCCTCCCCCCTCCTCTTTCTACTCATAAGGCGGGGGAGCCTTTCTCTGTCTGACTGTTACTACTTAATCATATTGGTTATCTGTCCAAGCATAATCACCTATAGCAGGGTACTTTCTCTGCTTTCTATATGCAGACTGAACAAGGCTCTAATTCCCCAAAACTATCCATATAATTTCCTAAGGAGATAATAATAATCTCCTATAGTAATAGTACAATTTGGATAGAAAACGGTATTTCTCACATTTGTTAAAATGAAATTCTCCTGTTTTTTTGTGTGTTTTTTTTTCAATTCCCAGTGAAGGTGATCAGTCTTCATTAGGAATTGTTCAACCATTCAGGGATTTTCAAAACAGTTCTATACAAATTAAATCCCACACTTCAGTGAGACCTCCGCAATCGCATTAATTGTCTGTGTGTACTTGGGTGTGTGTGTTAAACCATATGTTGAAATCAAACAGAAATGTCCAGACACTTCCCTGCCCCACTTAGACATTCCTACTCATTCACATCACACACACACACAGTATTATATGGTTGGTCTCTCACTGCCATAATCATGTACAAACACTATGTTATCGTTAATAGACCAATTTCCAATCAGTACATTTGAT
>QNTS01021839.1:0-7500 GCA_003317085.1 Hucho hucho
CACTACACAACAAGGTTTGAATCAGTTACCATGGGAACAGAGCTAGTTAAATAAAGTTCTCAAGACGTTTCTTTGTTAAATGACCTCACTCAGGACTTAAAAAGAGAAACACAGACAGACGTAACATTTGCATCGAAAAGGGAACATATATCTGGGTATAATATTCACTATGAAGATTGGTACGTTGTTAAGTTAGACAGTGGGTTTCAACGGGACTGTACACTGTATATACAGTGGGGTGAAAACATCCTTGATGAAGATGAACAAGAACGACTGTGTAAAATGTATACATCAAATACCGAGCTATATTGTTATGTTCATTTTTATTTTATTTTTTTTTCTAAACAAATTGCTTAGAGAAATAGATTTTGTTTAACAAGTAATGTTAAACACATTTAATGACGTACACCTCTGAATTTCAATTCCTCACATTGCGAGAATAATGGTATTGAGACTTAAAAAAAAAAAAAAAAAAAACTTTCACGAGTTGGAGAACACAGCCGGGAGGGCTCTCAGATCATTCCTTCATACAGAATCCTTCCAGGTCCTTCGCCTGCGCTTATGGACTTCCCACTTCAATACAAATCACAGGAACAGTGGAAAAGAGGGAGAGAGAGAGAGAGAGAGAGAGAGAGAGAGAGGGAGATGGAGGGGAGAGAGAGGGAGATGGAGGGGAGAGAGAGGGAGATGGAGGGAAGAGAGAGGGAGATGGAGGGGAGAGACAGGGAGATGGATGGGGGAGAGACAGGGAGATGGATGGGAGCGGGAGGGAGGGAGGGAGATGGAAGGAAGAGAGGGAGATTGAGGGGAGATAGAGGGGAGAGAGAGGGAGATGGAGGGAAGAGAGAGGGCGATGAGGAAGAGGGGGGCGCAGTTAGATGGAACACACACACACTACACAACAAGGTTTGAATCAGTTACCAAGGGAACAGAGCTAGTTAAATAAAGTTCTCAAGACGTTTCTTTGTTAAATGACCTCACTCAGGACTTAAAAAGAAAAACACAGACAGATGTAACATTTGCATCGAAAAGGGAACATATATCTGGGTATAATATTTACTATGAAGATTGGTACGTTGTTAAGCACCCCAATACCATAACACCTCCTCCTCCATGCTTCACGGTGGGAACCACACATGCGGAGATAATCTGTTCACCCACACCACGTCTCACAAAGACACAGCGGTTGGAACCAAAAATATCCAACTTGGACTCCAAACCAAGGACACATTTCCACCGGTCTAATGTCCATTCCTCGTGTTTCTTGGCCCAAGCAAGTCTCTTCTTATTGGTGTCCTTAATTAACTTATCCTCTGCAGCAGAGGTAACTCTGGGGCTTCCATTCCTGTGGCGGTCCTCATGAGAGCCAGTTTCATCACAGCGCTTGATGGTTTTTGCGACTGCACTTGAAGACACTAAGTTCTTGCATTTTTTGACTGACCTTCATGTCTTAAAGTAATGATGGACTGTCGTTTCTCTTTGCTTATTTAGCTGTTCTGGCCATAATGTGGACTTGATATTTTACCAAATAGGGCTATCTTCTGTTTACTCCCCCCCCCACCCCACATTGTCACAACACAACTGATTGGCTCAAACACATTAAGAAGGAAAGAAATTCCACAAATTAACTTTTAACAAGGCACACCTGTTAATTGAAATGCATTCCACGTGACTACCTCATGAAGCTGGTTGAGAGAATGCCAAGAGTGTGCAAAGCTGTCATCAAGGCGAAGGGTGGCTATTTTGAAGAATCTCAAATATAAAATATATTTTAATTTGTTTAACACTTTTTTGTTACTACATGATTCCATATGTGTTATTTCATAGTTTAATGTCTTCTACAATGTAGAGAATAGTAAAAATAAAGAAAAACCCTTGAATGAGTAGGTGTGTCCAAACCTTTCACTGGTACTGTATATAAACAATATTTGATTAAATATTGAATTTAGCCTTCAAACTGCATGCAGAGACATACAGACAGTATCCAAGAGTTCATCTGATTCTGGGGAAGAAGATAAAGTGTCTCATTGCCAAAATCGCAAACTATCCCTCTACGCAAAGGGGCTCAGAGTCATAAACCAATTAACAACTAATGAAAGGATGCTGTCAATATTCCACACACAGTCATATGTCGTGACGGAGTACCATGTCGTGACGTGACTTTCATTAACTTCTTAGGGAGCGGCAGCTGAGGTGTCGGTTTTGGAGAGTCTGGCGTGCCCAAAGTAAAAGGCCTGCCACTCAGGCCCAGAAGGATATGCACATAATTAGTACTATTGGATAGGAAACACTCTGACGTTTCTAAGAGTGTTAAAATATTGTCTGTGAGTATAACAGAACTGATATAGCAGGTGAAAACCTGAGGAATTTCTGTCCTGGAAAAAGTGTTTTTGACACATTGCCTCATTTTGAACCCCTCCCTATTGAAAACAGCCATTTATGGGAGTAAGATTGCAGTACCTATTGCTTCCACTGGATGTCAACAGTCTCTAGACAGTGTTTGGTGATGGTAGGTTGCTCTGGATGGTAATAGAAGAAGAATTTCGAACTGGTCACCAGATGTAAACAGAAGAGGATGCGCGTTCACAGCTCGCGCGCGCTGTGGTTTTTTCCTTTCCTATCGTCCAGTTTATAATCCAGTTGAAATATTATACTAAATATACATAAAAGTGTTCCTAAGGATACATTATCAATGATGTTTGATTGTTCTTGGACAAGTGTATAGGTATAGGTCTCTTCACGGTTCAATGGGCGAGTGGACGCTGTATTTTATGAACATAACGCACCAACTAAACGGAGATTTATGGATATAATAAATGACTTTTTTCTAACAAAAGAACCATTGGATGTCTTCGTTGGACACTTGGGAAGCCCTCAGCAGAAGTTCTTCGAAAGGTAAGGGGTTTTTATATTAGCGATTTTATGCGTTTTATGAGACCCGCTTTGGTTATGGATTTATGCTAATGAATAAAATATGAGAGGGGCTATCCGCAAACAATCAAATGTTGTGCTTTCTCCGTAAAGCCTTTTTGAAATCTGACAACGCTAGCGCCCCACTGCTCCCTAAGTAGTTCATGTGATGACTGTTATTTATCGAATAATTACCTACAGATTAAATTAATCATGTAACATTTAACTCATTAGGAATTTGGGGCACCACGGAAGAAGTTGTTTAACGAGTTACCAATTACACTCAAGAAAATACATACATAAGTTATACAGTTGAAGTCGGAGGTTTACATACACTTAGGTTGGAATCATTAAAGCTCGTTTTTCAACCACTCCATAAATTTCTTGTTAACAAACTATAGTTTTGGCAAGTCGGTTAGGACATCTACTTTGTGCATGACACAAGTAATTTTTCAAACAATTGTTTACAGACAGATTATTTCACTTATAATTCACTGTATCACAATTCCCATGGGTCAGAAGTTTACATACACTAAGTTGACTGTGCCTTTAAACAGCTTGGAAAATTCCAGAAAATGATGTCATGGCTTTAGAAGCTTCTGATAGGTTAATTGACATAATTTGAGTCAATTGGAGGTGTACCTGTGGATGTATTTCAAGGCCTACCTTCAAACTCAGTGCCTCTTCGCTTGACATCATGGGAAAATCAATAATCAATTGACTGGCTTTCTTGATGTCTATAGTATTCTCTCTGCTATGCAATCTGGTTTCCGCTCAGGTTATGGGTGTGTCACTGCAACCTTAAAGGTCCTCAATGATGTCACCATTGCCCTTGATTCTAACCAATGTTATGCTGCTATTTTTATTGACTTGGCCAAAGGTTTTGATACGGTAGACCATTCCATTCTTGTGGGCCGGCTAAGGAGTATTGGTGTCTCTGAGGGGTCTTTGGCCTGGTTTGCTAACTACTTCTCTCCAAAGAGTGCAGTGTATAAAGTCAGAACTTCTGCTGTCTCAGCCACTGCCTGTCACCAAGGGAGTAGCCCAAAGCTCGATCCTAGGCCCCACGCTCTTCTCAATTTACATACACAACATAGCTCAGGCAGTAGGAAGCTCTCTCATCCATTTATATGCAGATGATACAGTCTTATACTCAGCTGGCCCCTCCCTGGATTTTGTGTTAACTACTTAGTGATCAGCAGCAGTGATATAACAGAACTGATATAGCAGGCAAAAACCAGAGGAAAATCCATCCGGATATGCAGTTTCTTTTTTTTTTTTACCTTTTTCTTCTGTCTGCCTATTGGATTCAATGTTATGTAGGACTGAGACTGCAGTACCTATGGCTTCCACTGGATGTCAACAGTCTTTAGACAGGGTTTGATGATGTTAGGTTGCTTTTAGAAGCGAATAGAAGAAGAATTTAGACGTGGACACCGGAACTCAGTAGAATGAAATGCGCGTTCACGGTCTCGCGCGCTCTGTGTTTTTTTCCTTTCCTATTGTTCACGTTATCGTTGTTTGTTTGGAGAAAGGTGATAGGTATCATTTGAACGCGTTCTCTTCACGGGTCAATGGGCGACTCGACGGTGGATTTTCTGAACATAACGCGCAAACCAAACAGAGATTTATGGATATAATAAATTACTTTTTCTAACAAAAGAACCATTGGATGTCTTCGTTGGACACTTGGGAAGCCCTCAGCAGAAGTTCTTCGGTAAGTGATTTATTTTAGCTCTTATATGGGTTTTGTGTGACCCACGCTGGATATGAATTTATGCTAATGTGGAAAATAGGAGAGGTGCTATCCTCAAACAATCAAATGTTGTGCTTTCGCCGTAAAGCCTTTTTGAAATCTGACAACGCTGTGATATTGCCAAGAATCAGAGCTTTTGATGACCATGCAACACTTGTATATTGATGAATATTTAATAATTCAACTTTTGGATTTTGAATTTGGCGCCCCAGCGTAGTCTCGGGAACGGGGCGCTAGCGCCCCAGCGCTCCTTAATTATCCCCGAGAGGTTAAACGCTCTACAGCAAAGCTTTTTTAGTGTTCAACAAGCTTCCTCTACACTTAACCTTGTTCTGAACACCTTCAAAACAAAGAAGAATGCCCACAGGTGTGATCAAATCAAATCACATCAAATTTTATTAGTCACATGCACCCGGATACAACAGGTGTTACAGTGAAACAATGCAGTTTAAAAAAATACAGATAAGAATAAGAGATAAAAGTAACAAGTAATTAAAGAGCAGCAGTGAAATAACAACAGCAAGACTATATACAGGGGGGTACCGATACAGAGTCAATGTGCAGGGCACCGGTTATTTGAGGTAGTATGTACATGTAGGTAGTTATTAAAGTGATGAGTTTTTATGCATAGATGACAACAGTGGTGTAAAGAGGGGGTGAGGGGTGCACTGCAAATAGTCTGGGTAGCCATTTGATTAGATGTTCAGGAGTCTATTGGTTTGGGGGTAGAAGCTGTTTAGAAGCCTCTTGGTCCTAGACTTGGCGCTCCGGCACCACTTGCCGCTGTAGCAGAGAGAACAGTCTAAGACTTGGGTGGCTGTAGTCTTTGAAAATTTTTAGGGCCTTCCTCTGACACCGCCTGGTATAGGGGACCTGGATGGCAGGAAGCTTGGCTCCAGTGATGTACTGGGCCATTCACACTACCCTCTGTAGTGCCTTGCGGTTGGAGGCCTGAGCAGTTGCCTTACCAGGCAGTGATGCAACCAGTCAGGATGCTCCCGATGGTGCAGCTGTAGAACCTTTTGAGGATCTGAGGACCCATGCCAAATCTTTTCAGTCTCCTGAGGGGGAATAGCTTTCGTCATGCCATCCTCATGACTGTCTTGGTGTGCTTGGACCATGTTAGTTTGTTGGTGATGTGGACATCAAGGAACTTGAAGCTCTCAACCTGCTCCACTGCAGCCCCGTTGATGAGAATGGGGGCGTGCTCGGTCCTCTTTTTCCTGTAGTCCACAACCATCTAATTTGTCTTGATCATGTTGAGGGAGAGGTTGTTGTCCTGGCACCACACGGCCAGGTCTCTGACCTTCTCCCTATAGGCTGTCTCGTCATTGTCGGTGATCAGGCCTACCACTGTTGTGTCATCGGCAAATTGAATGATGGTGTTGGTGAACAGGGAGTACAGGAGGGGACTGAGCACGCACCCCTGAGGGGCCCCTGTGTTGAGGATCAGCATGTCGGATGTGTTGTTACCTACCCTTACCACCTGAGGGCGGCCCGTCAGGAAGTCCAGGATCCAGTTGCAGAGGGAGGTGTTTAGTCCCAGGGTCCTTAGCATATTGATGAGCTTTGAGGGTACTATGGTGTTGAACGCTGAGCTGTAGTCAATGAATAGCATTCTCACATAGGTGTTCCTTTTGTCCAGGTGGAAAAGGGCAGTGTGGGGTGCAATGGAGATGGAGTGGGTCTAGGGTTTCTGGGATAATGTTCTTGATGTGAGCCATGACCAGCCTTTCAAAGCACTTCATGGCTACAGACGTAGTCGGTAGTCGTTTAGGCAGGTTACCTTAGTGTTCTTGGGCACAGGGACTATGGTGGTCTGCTTAAAACATGTTGGTATTACAGACTCAGACAGGGAGAGGATGAAAATATAATTTAAGACACTTCCCAGTTGGTCAGCGCATGCTCGCAGTACACGTCCTGGTAATCCATCTGGCCCTGCGGCCTTGTGAATGTTGACCTGTTTAAAGGTCTTCCTCACATCGGCTGCGGAGAGCGTGATCACACAGTCTTCCCGGAACAGCTGGAGTTCTCATGCATGTTTCAGTGTTATTTGCCTCGAAGCGAGCATAGAAGTAGTTTAGCTCGTCTGGTAGGCTTGTGTCACTGGGCAGCTCTCGGCTGTGCTGCCCCTTGTAGTGTGTAATAGTTTGCAAGCCCTGCCACATCCGACGAGCGTCTGAGCCGGTGCAGTACGATTCGATCTTAGTCCTGTATTGACGCTTTGCCTGTTTGATGGTTTGTCGGAGGGCATAGTGGGATTTCTTATAAGTTTCCGGGTTAGACTCCCGCTCCTTGAAAGCGGCAGCTCTAGCCTTTAGCTCAGTGCGGATGCTGCCTGTGTTATCACGATGCTCTGGCCCTGTGTGGATAACATGAAGTTCTATCACAATGCTCTGGCCCTGTGTTATCACAATGCTCTGGCCCTGTGTTATCACGATGCTCTGGCCCTGTCTTATCACGATGCTCTGGCCCTGTGTTATCACGATGCTCTAGCCCTGTGTTATCACGATGCTCTGGCCCTGTGTTATCACGATGCTCTGGCCCTGTGTTATCATGATGCTCTGGCCCTGTGTTATCACGATGCTCTGGCCCTGTGTGAATATTATTGCGAATGCTTTTAGAATATATAGAATTCTGTTCTGACTATCCCATATATGATTCATGACTCCATGATTCCAGAGAGATAGGGAAAGGGGGAGAGAGGGAGAGAGAGAGATAGGGAGTGAGAGAGATAGGGAAAGGGAGAGAGATGGAGAGAGAGAGATAGGGAAAGAGATGGAGAGAGAGAGAGATAGGGAAAGGGGGAGAGAGGGAGAGAGAGGGAAAGGGGG
>QNTS01021839.1:10000-12757 GCA_003317085.1 Hucho hucho
GAGAGGTGGAATGTTATTAAAGGTAATTGAACAGGGAGTCAGTCTGTAATTATGAGGAGAGGATTGGAGCTCACAGGTCAGAGACAGAGTCCTACAGGACACACACAGAACACACACACAGATACACAACACACACACTCCTATAATAGGTAACCAACATGTACTTTTTTTGAAATCATATTTATTAAGCGTCGTGCATTGAAATATCACAATTACTTCAACAATAAGAAAAAAAACATCAGAAATAATCTTAAAACAAAACTATAACATGATCCACTCCTCAGTTTTAATATAAATACTAATAGAAATAACCAGTACTGTAGTAAACATCCAAACTCTATATTCTAAACCCGGGATTATCAAATAGTCAGCCGCAGGCCGATGTTTTCTGAAGAGGGTGGTTGGTGGGCAGCAACAAATAAACCTTACTTACAGTTGTATAAGATCACATATATCTCTCTACTATATGTGGGAATACTTGGGAACAGATTTCTTAAATGAAAATTGGATCTGATTTCCTGGTGTTTTTACAGTCTTTTATGTCCAACAATAAAAAATAAAAAATCCTAAATAATAATAAAACATTTGTTTTTGCTCAGAAAACTTGGCGGGCCAAATAAAACCACCCGCAGGCCAAATAAAACCACCCGCAAGCCAAATAAAACCACCCGAAAGCCAAATAAACCACCCGCAAGCCAAATAAAACCACCCACAAGCCAAATAAAACCACCCGCAAGCCAAATAAAACCACCCGCAAGCCAGATAAAACCACCCACAAGCCAAATAAACCACCCGCAAGCCAAATAAAACCACCCACAAGCCAAATAAAACCACCCGCGGGCCAAATAAAACCACCCGCGGGCCAAATAAAACCACCCGCGGGCCAAATAAAACCACCCGCAAGCCAAATAAAACCACTCGCAAGCCAAATAAAACCACCCGCGGGCCAAATAAAACCACCCGCTCGGCCACAAGTTGGGGAACCCTGGTCTAAGGTTTGTTAGTCAGAAAGACAGAGAGATAGAAAAAGAGAAAGTAAGAGAGAAGAGATCTCTAATAAACTGTATAAAATAATGATATAGACAAGTTATTATCCAAACAAGTTTCTAGGATATCTGCTATTGGCACAGATCAGATCAGCATGCACACATTGATATGACCACCAGGTATCACTCAGATCCAATACTGATTATTGATTATAACACATTGATTAGTATTAGAATTAGAATATAAACATCCTGTATGTTCTGTTACCATACACACCTCAGAGTTGATATTAGAGTGATCATTGATTATCATCGATCATTGATTATTAGAACATACTGCATATCAACACATAGCCTGGCCCCCAGTTCTGTTTGTGCTCTTGCCAACTCCACGGCTTACCTTCAAACTAACGCGATTAGCACAAACCAGACTGGCGCTCAGGCTAATAAACATCCTCTCTGCTCTCTGTAAACAGAAACACTTGATGAGAGAGAAGGTTGAACTAGCCGCTTGCTCCGTCGTGGAACAGATGCCAGGACTATGTGCAAGACACAATAGGCCAAAATACTGTTGCATTTGTGACTATTGCTATTAAAGTCTGCACCTACTAACTACAGATGCAGGATCTTAATTTGAGCCAGTTTTTTTTTACAACAGGAAAATAATCCTGCAGCAACAGGAAATTTGAATGATTATGTGGATTATAATTAATGTACATTGTTGAAGAGGGTGATACATTTTTCGTAAGGGAGAAATCAAGTCTGAAATTTAA
The DNA here is from genome assembly GCA_003317085.1 of Hucho hucho. Taxonomy (NCBI): domain Eukaryota; kingdom Metazoa; phylum Chordata; class Actinopteri; order Salmoniformes; family Salmonidae; genus Hucho; species Hucho hucho. The sequence goes on from QNTS01021839.1 coordinate 11,760, forward strand.
AAGTGGAATTTACAAACTTCTGAAGACTTTTTAAACCTCAAATACACTACAAGTTTTAAGGAAAGTTATCCTGCAACAGGGTAATCAAATTAAGATCCTACATATGTAGGCCTACAAATCATTTCCAAATGGATTAGAACGAAACCATTACATTTTCAAAGCTGTCCTATTGGCACATTTCTATCTTATTCTTAATATATTACATCATGCTTAAAACAAAGTTGAACAATTTTGCCACGTTACAAGATATGACAACAAAGGTGAAATCGACACTATTGTTCCCATTCTATATGAAATACGAGTCACTTCTTTTACAAGACAGTAATGTCAACATGCAGGTCCAAAGCACATAGAGGTAGTCAGCCAGTCACAGAGAATCACATAACATATCGCGCGTGTGTCTGTGTGTGTGTGTGTGTGTGTGTGTGTGTGCGTGCGTGTGTGCGTGCGTGTGTGCGTGTGCGTGTGTGCGTGTGTGTGTGCGGGTTATACTGGTCTACATCAACTGACGAGGCAACCTCCCACTACGGGGGGGGGCCTGGTCAGAAGTAGCTCCCTCTATAGGGAATATGGTGCCACTTGGGAGGCAGCCTGATAGTAACTAGTTAATAACAATAATGATGTAGATTCAGATAACTAAATAGAGTTAGTCAACTCTAGAGAATCAGATCAGAAGGAATCAGAACCAGAGAAGCTGATTATTACATTCCGTATCAACCTGGGTCAATACCTGAAAGCAACTGTCCAATCAAATTAAAAAGCAATTTTAAAAGTGTTTTTATTTTTTATTACTCAGCTGTGCCTCGCAAGTGACACAACAACTGATCTATTTTGTTAGCAAAGTTTGAGTTTTGAAATATGATATGGTCTGTTTACTTGACATGAATATTTTTATTGACCGGTATACGCCCCCACACAATTCTGTTGTTGGGGTATGCCCAAACCATTCTGTTGTTGGGGTATGCCCACACCATTCTGTTGTTGGGGTATGCCCACAC